>CM031575.1:7485979-7699915 GCA_018467065.1 Ephestia elutella
CCACTTTCTGTCGAATGCCCTAAGGTCATCATTACGACCATCTTGTCTTAGGCCTTCCTCGCTTTCTGTACCCATATAATAAATTATCAAGCAGAATATAATTTCTAGATTTTCAAATTGTGAAATTTGCCTAAATCACTTGCATAATAATTGCATAGCATATGCCCAGTTTTAACATAGTGGATTCATAATAAAAAGTTAATTTAAATTAAGTCACTTTGAAGTCGAAAGATCAAAATATTGATCATGAATACAAAGGGTCCAAAGAGATCCAGCCTACGCTACTTATTCTCAAATAAAAATTTCTCAAAAAATTTCGCTGATGCCGATATTGTTATGGCGGGTTTACGTCGGAAACTGGGAAGCGTTATTTTACATGTCATTTAGGAGTTATGGCCCGGCGAGGTGGGCTTGCCTTGGCAATTTTTTCGATAATGTAATTATTGCCGCCATTTATTCCGTACTTGGTGACATGCAGCAGGTAAACGAGGGATAGGTATTACTAAATTGTGATAGCTAACGCCATAGATATACAACGAATAAAGACATAGAAGTGTCATAGGCGATTGATATTATTGCTGACTGAGATTAAGATATATGAAAGTGGAAGTGACTTAAACCCACGAATAGATTTTTTTGTTTGTTTGTAGGTATTAAACGTATATAGGCTGGGAAGGCTTATACCCAGCAGTTTGCTGATGTGGGCTGAAAATTATGAATTATTATGCAGTTCCGTTTATATCCTTCCATAGTAGAGAAAACTCCCTAAAAGAGATCGTGCACAATTTATTTTTTGACAAAAAAAAAAGATGTTTCTCAAACAAGTGATCTCCCAGATGATAGAATGGCATATCGGTATGCTGCGCCATAACTGCACCATGAGACAAGAGCCGACAAGAAGCATATAACTTTACAGAAGGAACCACGTACACGCTGACTCCGCCATGCGCTAAGTTGCTAGCAGTTTAGCCGCACCTGCGCATCATCATAATATTCGGCTTAGCGCCCCGCCGAAACGTCATGCACTCAACTTATACATGTGTAAAAACAGCCCTCGCCAAATAATGCGGGTTCGGATATTGAACTTTTTTGCCAGATTTGCCATTTTGATAATACTTTATGTAATCCGCAATTTGATAGAAATGAGTCACTCTTATTATGAAGACCATACTATTACATAACCAGGGTTTGAATATTTAATAAAAGAGAGTAAAAGTAATAATAAAAGTGATCAAATACCTGTGGCACCCTAAAACAACAGTTACATAAATAGGATATCAAAGAGTTAATGGTTGCTTAACCACTAACTCTTTAATAGCTACTCGGCTAAATACAATTTAGATAGGCTTGTTTGAATCTTCTTCTACTTTTTCTCTACTCTGTTCTATTCGCAAAAGCAAGAAAAACAAAGCTGAAAGGGTAATAATTAAATGAGTACATAAAACAGACCCAAAAGGCAATACACATCACGTAATAATAACAACGAAATAAAACAAGTAGGTCCCTCATGATGCATAGGGCTGTTGAAATAATATTATTGTTACCCACTACGCACTTCCAAGGAAAATCAACATAAAGTGAATAAAAGAAAATTATGAATCGCACGAATATAAATTACGTTACATTGGCGGCAAAATAACATCACATTTGAATGCCTTTTATGCTTTATGGGAGTGTAACTATATGAAATAAGTCTTGGTGCCATTTTATGGGGAATGGGAGCACGTACGCGCATAATTTTTGAGTTGTTGCTTCGAACATGTGTGAAATTATGTAAAGTTTCGTTATTGATTGCACTTTATTGTCGGCTTTGTGTCGAAATTATTGTTGTATTCATATACTTAGTACTTAGTTACCACCACATTATGATTTACTCTTACGGCTTTTTCAGTATTTTAATTTATTTTTTTATAATAATACTTTCATAATAAAAAACTAAATAAGTAAGTTTTCATTTTATTGCGCGTATATTCTCCCCAATTATTCAATCTACAACTCCTATACCTAGATGAAAGTAGCATCAAAATACATGCAAAATTTTCACAACTATGATCAAAGATGATAAAACAATCATTCCTATCAACATATATCTCTAACAACATTCAAAGCAGTTGCGATAGCTTCAACAAACTAGACGACTCCAAGGAACAAAGGTTTATCAGAGGACACAATATTTGTCGATCTGATTACGACGGGGTGTGCAGTTGACCGTCATAATACGGCGTTTGGAGGCGCGCACTGGTGCATAAAATATTCGGAAAGAGCAAAAGGACGTGCCATTACACTTTTCACCTGCTGGCTGTGTGTTTCCAACATATTTTGTAACAAAAGAAAATGTTAAAGACGCAAATTTTGAATAAGTAATCACGAAAACGAAAAGAAATGTATTTTATTTAGTATGTACTAAACCGGATTAATCAAAAAATTTTTTGTCAAATTGTTCTTTTGTTACAATTGAACTCAGTGTTCTTTTTGAGATCCCGTATAAGTATTGTATTGTTTATGCTTGTTATTTCAGTTATCAAAATTGATGCTAATATTGTTAATGTTTTGATATTTAAATTGAATACTATAACTCAAATTGATGATCGAAAATCATGGCTTATCTAAATGATTAAAAAATAATTTAATTAAATTAATTAATAATTTAATTTATTAATTTTTATCATTTTATTTTTTATTTTTTTTTCAGCCATATAAATAAACGTAATTCTGTAAGACCAAATGATTAACAAAAATAAGAGCTCAGTTATAATATAAATTTTGTTAATAATAAAAGAAGCTTGAAGAAAAGATCCACTATCAACATCAATCCCTCACTATCAGAAAGAAAACGCTGCGTTGATAGTTCTGCCAGAAATGACCCACCTCGGGCCATAAACGGACTTTTCCGATACACTAGCTCGCCAACAATTATCTAAATAGCCATCTCCATTTACCCCTTACATTTTATTATTACCGGTCAATTTATCCGATGTTCGATCTCAGCGGAATCCATGTTTGCCAGATTTTCGGAGATATTGCTTCAGGATGGGATTTCCGCAATCTTAGGAGTTTTAGCTTGGTAACAGGAGATTTTTATCTGTGGAATGGACGTGTGTACTTTATGTTATTGCCTGTTTGTATCGTTGTATATTGTTTTTGGTTGGAACAATTTTTTGACGACCTCCGTGGCCCAACGGTCATCACGCCGAAGGTTCCGGGTTCGTTCCCCGGTCAGGTCAGGGTGGAAATTGGCCTGGCCAATCTGAAAAATAAAAAATATGTATTTGTTATAAAATATAGTTAGTATTCCACAATAGCACAAGTCTCGAACTTACTTTGGGGAACTCAATATGTGTGATTTGTCCATATATATTTAAATTTTTATTACTTCAAATACAAATGATTGTCTGTCAGTTCCTTCGTCAGTTCTCCTTCTTGCAAATTTACGTATTTTTACAGTTAGGCCATGAAAAGTTTTACTTACCCATGGTACAACCAGTTGGGCATAGAAGTTTAACTACGTGTCAAGAGCGGGATTTCGCGGATTGATGAATTTACCCGATGTTTACTCGTCAGTACCTGTGTAGCAAATTTCATCCAAATGTGTGTGGATGATTGTTACTAATTAGTAATATATGATACTTTATTGGTTATACCGTTGTTATATGATAATAGTGGTAGTGATAGTAAGGTAGCAAACCCAATGAATCAAATCCCAAATTTGTAAAGACCTGAAGGGCCATTAGAAGATCTTGCCGATTCATCGGAACGTATTAATCTCGCTGTGACAATGACCACTGAGACACAATAGGCAGTGACTTTAAATAAAGGCGATTGACAAACCCCCGGCGGCGTGCAGTTAATGTTGTGGACGATCGGACGGTCCACGATTCGTTTGTAGCTCTTCATATTTTTAGAAGTACCAGCAGATATTTTTTTGACAATTTAGATATTTTAAATGTAGTAAAATTATTAGTAGTATACATTTACATTTTTTTCTTGTTTTTTTTACGCGCGTTTCATTCTATATAAATTTTGTCGTATAGTCTATAGTTGCTGCGTGTCACATTCCATGTAATGATACCGACAAGAGCATAGCTTTAAAATATGAAGTTCTAAACGACATATAATAATTATATAGAATGAAATGCGCAATTTACCTCTGTGTAAGCACTTGTATATTGTATAGGCACAAATTACTTAGTACCTATATATTGCAATTCTCTAGATAAGTCTCAAGTTTTTTTTGTTTCTCAAATAAGGTATCGTGTATTGACGTTAGATCACCCAGTGGTGGTTTTCTCCAAGTTTATGATGCCGCTTTTCTTTTACTGTACTCTTCCAAGTTTGAAATTACATATTAGTAACTAGTCTTTCTACTAACCGTTACTTGAAATGTATAGAATTTAAAAGGTTTTAAGGAGTGCTCTCGATAGGTAAAGGCGTGGCTGACATAATAATGATGATTTGTACCTACTGTAAAGATTTTGACAAAATTATTGATTGACAAATGTATTACTTACAATATAAATGACTTCCTATCTGAAAACAATATCGAATATAATGACTTTTAATCTAGATTTTTAATGAGATTTTTAATCATGACATGTAATTTAATTGTAATTGTAATTTTATTTTATAATTTTTTATATAATGTTATCTTTTGTATGTTTTTAAAGTAAAATGTAATTGGTACTGTATAACATCTTATGTCACTTACATTTAAGCCAATAAAATATTATGAGTTTGAGTATGAGTTAAGATAAAAAAAAAACATGCCAAAAAATAACCCAAATTTGATTCTAATATCTCAGGAACATCATTTCACTTTACAATAATCGGTAAGATCTAGAACTTTCTTAACTCTGTGTAACAAATATTGCTTGGACACTGTCGATTGCTGACGCACGGACGTCCTTTCTTACATTGTCTCCTTGGGGTGTGTGTGAAAGAGACAAAAGACGACATCACTTACTGCCCACTGGACATTTGGTACGATACGCTATTTATCTTCTGGATTAACTTGCTTATCGTACACCCACAGCTTATTAGAATTCTTAAAATAAAGGCATTTTGGATGAGGGTTTGAATTTGAAGATTCAAACAAGTTTTTTTTTTATATTTCTTGTATTTTGTATCTTCAACATGTATAATCACAGAGGCCTATGACTAAAAATAAGGACCTAAGTTAGCACAACATGACTGAGTACTGAGGCCTATCTTTTATGTTGCAATATCGCTATACTTGAATGTCCTTTAAAACACCCCTTTAAACTTCATCAAGCGTTCCAACACGGATATCGTCTTATTTTTGCCAAACAGTTACACGCACCTACAATAATCATTACCGTTTAATTACGAAAAGTTTAGAAGACGACAGTATTAAACATACAGGTTTATGATAGCCATTTGTCACGACTGCTGAGCACTCCAGCCAAGAGCAAATACTTGCATCTTCTACGGTAATGAGTACGGGGACGTGAATGAGTATGTGATGGTAATGACGTTTTATCTTACAAAGAAAAGGATAGAGTAGAAATTTATTCGAATTTAAAAGGGTCTCGCATGCAAAAGACTTTCCTTCTAAGTATAAAAATAGTGTTATGTTGCAATTTTCGCGTTGTTGAAATAATTTATTTTTTACTATGATGGCTGGATTAAGATTTTGAACAATGCTTTGTCTAACTTATTATAAAAATAACAGCGTTACATAGCGACGACTATCGCTTCGGATACAATACATGCTGTTGGTTTTTATTGGGTTTACATTTATACATTTGGGCACAAATAACCTGCCAAACTAAACATCTTTAGGCCAAAATTGATAAATTACAATACCCAAGTACCAAATTGAACCGTATTGTTTAAGATCAAACAAGAATATGGACGTCGACAATATCGGGAGCAAACAATTAGAGGTAAGTTAGAAGGGGTGCCGATTAAGTTATACACATACGGGTAAGGGCTGACTCGGGAGATTAAGATTCATCGAAAGGCCCTTACATGGAACAAACATTGTATTGCGACGATGTCTTGGCGATGTTTGTTCAAGGTAGCATGTTAATTTCGTATTCACCCCCGTGCTCTGCCCAATATTAATATTTCGGGGTGGTTGGAAAATTCTTGGGCATGTAACTTAAGTGTTCAACGTACTTAGGCAAGGTATAGGATAGGTGTATAGTTAAACGCATTTGAAATAAGTTATAGTTATAGTATTTTTTAATGATTTTTTTGTGCTTTCCACTTATAATATTTTCAATGGTAACATTTGTGAAGGTGTTTAAATTTTGTTATTCCTGCTTGCATGGTCTCATAGCTCAGTCTTCTAGACTGAGTTTAATGATAAAAAAAATTAGTAAAACCTTCAATTGTGGTCCGCTCTTCTAGGAATTTTGACAAAATTACCTATACCAAAATTCCTACAAGAGCGAACCCCCAAGACGCAGTCAGTGCTGTAGCTAGTTAAATTTCCGGAAAAATTGTCCTATTGGTAAAAAAGAAACGTACTTATATTTTATAAAATTTATAAAACACCGAAAAACTCTACATTGACGTATTGCTGCATGTAATTTGAATAGTAAGTTGTACCACTTGATCTATCGATACTATTTCTGTTCCACTTCATCTGATGCATTTATCGATACAAGTTTTTTTCTTTATTATAGTTTGAGACAACTTAATCACGTCACTTGCACTAATTTGCGGTAACAAATAAAGGGAGGGCTCCAGGGTCCGTTAATGTCCCCGGAACGCCTCCGGGGTGTCCTGTCCAGTGTGGCCGCCCAGGGACAACTCACTATTAAAGTGCTAAGAGGGCATTAGTGGACCCGCCTGTCCTTGGGTGTTCGTCTGAATAAGTAAACGTCTTAATTATGTTGGGTTTTTAGACAATTGGGGGTTCGCCACGACAAGATTTTATCATGTGTATAAAGACTTTAGAAATATACATATTCATTGATTTATCATGTGTATAAGTGAGTTCCATTCTTGTTTTTGCCCGCAAGGATACATGGGGTGGATTTGATTAGGTGAATTGGCACATTTTCATTAAATGTTAATTAAAGTCGTTAATTTTTAGGAAAACATTGTTTTTTCTGTCTGACTACATCACTATTTCTTTTTTGTTAATTACTGATACACTTACATAAAATTAAATAAAATCCCTTAACAGAATAATTGTAATAATTGTATCGCAACAATTTTTCCTACATCCTCCTTCTTGGACCACTCAGCAAAATCCTCGTTGAGTGCATTAGCAAAATGTCTGACCATCATAAATTGTGTTCGATTAACAAGGGTTCCGCTATCGGCGTCGAGACACCTCCACAATGGCGTTAAAAATGGCTACCTTCAACTGTCAGAAGCTGAAGATGGATCACTTGAGCTTGGGAAAGAGTAGGCAGTTAAAGATAAAATCTTGTACTTGAATATAAAATAAATATAATAGGTATAGACTATATACTATACACTACTAATAATACTATATACTACTATACTACTAATAATAGATAATTCACTATAATACACAAAAAAGAATCCGCAACATGCTTCGTCAAAATGTCCACAGAAAAATATCCGCAACAAGCCAAAATCAAATAGGTAGCCAAATGTCAAATAGGTATAGTAAGTATCGCTAACCTTCACTAGTTAGAGAGGCACCTTATGTAGAAGAATAGTAAGTGACCTAACATTAAGAGATGTTGATCGTATTTGGATTGTCGACGTTTTAATACATAGTAATTTTTCAAAAAAGGCAATAGTCGCCGAACACAACAAAACTGTTATTTCGACATAAACGTGTTTTAATGTAAGTACATTTCAAAAATATCGATTGCTAGTACTTTGTAATAGAAATAACAAGCTAATTATTAAAAAATAAAAAACACGACTGACAACTTCTGCTTGGCCGAAGGTCGAGCTCCATCTCGTGAGCAGAGAGAGTGACAAGGCCGAAGGCCTAGCCCTTCGTATACATAAATGACCTTCTCATTTCATCTCAAACCAGCAGAGGGGCTGAGGCCGAAGGCCTGATGGGTGAGCTGCGTACATAAAGCCAAGAGGCGAGGCGAGGCTAAAGCACCTAGCGTGCTGTGCAGGACAATTTTACTTTTGCAGTTTCGAGTATGTTAAAGAAAAGTTTAAGAGGTAAGTAAAAAGTCATCAACGTAGAAAAGTTGTCGGTTTAGACTAGGTGAAGAGCCGAAAGACTATTTTCGCTTTAGCTCTTTGCTATGAAGCTGCAACTCTGCCTTCGGTCTCGCTTGCACCGGCTGGAGGCGGGCCCCGGCCTTAGGACTCGCTACGCCTCTCGGCTTCTCATACACGGAACTCGGCCATCGGCCTCGCGGGCCTAGGCGAATCGGCCTTCGGCCTCAGTATCTCGGTTGATTATTGGGGCTTTAAGATGAAATCGGAAGATCGTCCATGTATACCAAGGACTCTGCCTACGGCCTCGCCCCCCTTTATGCTCACGAGATCCGTCACGTGATCGTGCTCCGGCACGGCCTTCGGCCCAGCCTGGACGCAGCTCAGGCGGTTGTGTGCCCCTGGTGTACTGGAGGTTTGAGATGAAATATAAAAGTCGTCCTTGTATACAGAGGGCTCGACTTAAGGCTAAAGCCTCGTCTTGCACTTTATTCTCGAAACGGCAGCGCGGCTGGGGGAAGGGAAGCTAAGCCTTCGATTTAAACACAGCTGCAGCAGCATCGGGAAATATACCAACCAAAGTGACCTGAGCTGGGATTACCGCCCTCGGAAACTAAGATGGATAATAGATAAGGAGGGGGGGGGGGTGTGCTCGACCTCGAAATATTACAATGGCCCCTGGGCGACGACCACAGCCAGTCATAGCCGACGTTAATACCCGTTTGAAATGAAATCATAAGGTCGTCCATGTACACGAAACCCCTGTGCCTTCGGCCTAGCCTGGACGCAGCTCGGGCTGTAGCTTTGCTTGCGCGGCTGGGAGGGGGTTAGATTAGGCTAGATACCGCAAGTTTGTTCAATAGTATGAAAACCGAGCGTGCCATTATTTACCTATATGATAACGTCACGCCAGTCATTTTAGTGATGGGCGCAACATAAACGCGATTGAAGGCTAACTGAGTAGCAAACGCGTGAATGTTTGTCCATTGGACATACGCAGGGCACGCTTGGACATACTGTTTGCGGCATCTAGAGTATATCAAAATCTGTGGGCTCGGCCTTAGGCCTCATCCTGCTCTATGTTCAGGAGACGGCGCGGCTGGAGGAAGGGAAGCTAAACCTTCGATGTAAACGCAGCTGTAGCGGCACCGGAAAATGTACCAAAATAGACCTGGCGTACTGCCTGCGGAGAGTACCTATAATATAGGAGGTGCTCGATAATAGCCGTTTGAAATGAAATCATAAGGTCATCCATGTATACGAAAGACTCGACCTTCGGCCTGTCCTGGACGCAGCTCAGGCTGTGGCCTTGATTGCGCGGCCGGGGGTCCTTGGTTTACTAAAGGTTTGAGATGAAATATAAAAGTCATCCATGTATACAAAGGGCTCGGCCTTAGGCCTCGTCCTGCACTTTGTTCACGAGACGATGCGGCTGGGGAAGGAAATCTAATCCTTCAATTTAAACGCAGATGCAGCAGCACCGGGAACGGTGATCTGAAAGTAGACCTGGGGTACTGCCTGCGGAGAGTACCTATAATATATAGGCGGGGGAGGTGCTCGACCGAATGACATAGAGAACCCTGGCGTCGACCACAGCCGGTGGTAGTTTAGACGAAGCTCTGGACTGTTGCCTTATGGGCGCAAGGCGCGCCAAAGTGGATCTGGGGTACTGCCCACGGAAACTAGAATCGTATAATCGACGGGGGGCGAGCCATCATAGGAGACCCTCGGCCACTTGACGTTAAGAGCCGTTTGAAATGAAATCATAAGGTCATCCATGTATACGAAAGACTCGGCCTTCGGCCTGGCCTGAACGCAGCTCCAGGGCTGCCAGCCACGCAAGCGAGGCCGAAGGCCGAGCTCGGGCTTGTGAGCAAAGAGCGGGGCGAGGCCGAAGGCCGGACTCTTTGTGTACATTGACGATCTAACGGTGTTGATCTTACTATCTATTTTATTTATACAACTAAAAGTACATACAAACATATAAGTTATATATATTTTTGAAATTGCCTTTCAAAGCCCTTCAATTTGATACTACACTCGATAAGATTGATCAAATTTATTTTTTTCGGTCAGCTGTTTATCGCGTATATAATCCGCCATTTTGTTTTTATGATGACGTCACATAGCCTATGTCACTCGGGCAAATGCAAGAAATCCAACAACACTTCTCACATCAAAATCTGTTAAGCTGTTCAGGACTTATGGTGGAATAAAGAAACTTACATACATACATACATACATACTTACTTACATACATACATACATGAACGCTGAAAACATAACACTCCTTTTTTGGTCAGTCGTGTAAAAATATATGTAAATATATTTAATTTTAGTTTTATTTATTTTTTTAGTTCATAATTTGTTTTGTTTTTTTTTTATTTTTTAGTTCATAAAATTGCCATTTCTAAATTAATTTAAAATAAATCTAAAATTCTAAATACCAATATAATTTTATTAGATTACCAAAGTTAGACACTTTAAAGTCTCCTTAGCTGACAAGTTATTAATTGTTATGTAGAGATATTTTTAGGTAACGCAGCTCTAAATAGATGCTTAATTAATACATTCCCTAACTTTTTAACACTGATATGTTGTAAAACGTATTAAATGACAAAATAAATCAAACATGGAATAAACGGAACAATTCCACGGAAGGGTAACAAAATGCTTCTCGAAGGTATTCTGTTCAATAGAACCCATAAAGCCATGTCGCAGCGATTGTGTGAACAAGAACAACCATCCACATGGGACGAAGTTGGAAATTCCCGAATTCCCTGAGCGAGCTGAGTTTTACGACTAAATTAATATGGCAAATTAATGCGTCGAGGTACCGTATAATTTTAAGAGGGCTCCTTGCATATGCTACGTATTGCCATATTAAAATAGGTAGCAAGTATATGTTATTCTGAATCATTCAATGATATCTGTACCTTGCTAAGATTTTAATAGTAGGTACATATTTTAATAGACATTTATTTGAAGTAGTAAACTACCTATGTACAGGATTTTCCCAATATACCATACTTCGTGGGAGTAGAGACCAAACATTTGTTTTTTTTTTTAAGAAATAAAATATTAATCAGGACCTACAAATGCTCTGTATTGTACGATACATCAATATTTTTGTAAAATTCACACTTCATAATTTTTCGATAAAGTTAGATTTTCTGTTTGTCTTCATACTTTTGAATGTACTTCTTTAGAACGTATTTCTTCTTACATAAAAAAACGTTTGCAGGTTTATATTTTTTTTAATTTCATCAATGTTACCAGTTCAACGCGAAATACGTGTTATTCCATAGTGTTTACTCCTTCAGCGTCAGGGAGAGCGTTAGGGCGAGATCGTATCATTTTTCCATATGGAAATGATGTAGCGAACAGCGCAAGACAACAGTCATATGCTAATTAAAGGAAAACACAGAATGTTCACTGTTTATTTTCGGCCCGACGAGACGTAGAAAACGGTGTTTGTTTTTTAATTGCGGTAACGTGAAATTTTAAATATCTGCGGGGGGAAACTCGGCGACGCGACGCGGTAAGTAAAATTTGTTATGTACAGTACAAGTCTTCTGTGCATTTGAGCATTTTTTATATTTGTAATTGATACAAAAAATTAATCTTAGTTAAAAATCAATAAGAATTATTATTTTTAAGTTTTTCTGTTTATATATATATTTATTTCCTCTCTTTCGTTAAATATACAAGTATTTTCAATTTATATGATTACTTATTAATTTTTGCTGTTTTGACTTTCAATAATGATTTCTAAAAAAAAAGTATAATTCGATTGATTTTTTAACCTCCATTGGTTAAAAAAAATCAAACAAGGTTCGGCAATATGTTCCTCCATAACTCATCCCGTCTATCTCGCAGCCAAAGCCGTGATAAGCGTTTTCTCATGACTTGCATATCGACGGGTGTACTCCCATTTGCACCACTGCGTTTGCTACATTATACATGGAAAAACGTTTAATAAAAGCCTAATCAAACCATAATATGGTTTTATACGCCGTGTATTTACTCATTGTTTTGGTTTTAGAGAAATTAAACATAACTAAAATAAATATAAAGGAAAAGATAATAGTTAAAAATAAACAAATATGACGAATATTAACGGCGAAATAGCCTTTAAAAATATATGTAAGTAATTTCAGGAAAATAAATGTTTTGTTTTTAAATACTTTCATCTATCATATACCTAATCCAGAAATAAGAATATTATCCTTTTTTTTTATTTATAATAATATTCTCTATCTCTATAATAAACTAGCTGGCACCTGCGGCTTCGCTCGTGTTAATCCTTTCTTAGCGGATGCCAACGTCATAACATCTACCTGCATGCCAAATTTCAGCCCGATCCGTCCAGTGGTTTGGGCTGTGCGTTGATAGATCACTATGTCAGTCAGTCAGTCAGTTTGAGTTATATATATATACAGATAGAAGATTTGTTTTACGATATTGACAACACACGATTCTCGAATAACATATTATTTGATGACAATATGGCAGTGGCGTGGGGTGAAAATAAAGAAAGGTAAAGCCGGAGCAAAAAACGGCTAACCCGTGAATAAGCAAAACGTCATATTTTAACTTGTAAAAAAAAAAATGCAATTTACATATGTACCTTATATTAGTGTGTTAGTTCACCTTTCCCAAAACTACGGCGAAATGGTATAGTGCCAAAATACAATAAACACAACACATTCACGTAAATCAAATTTCACCACTTTCGATTCTTTTAAACTATATAATATACCACAATCAAGTTAATCACTTATCACAACAATAGATAATTAATTAGCATAAGTACGCCGTGAGTGCAAAATGCAAATGCGCGCGACGCGAATCAATCAAAATCAGTGTAACCGTTTTAAAATTTGATGAAATACTAAAAAATGTGCTGTCAGTACTAAAAAATACTAAAAAGCCTTTTTTCGGGAAGCAGGGAGGGAGGGGATACCAAAATAGACAAAATAGTTAAAATTCTACCAATATTATACTAAAATTTGGTTTAGTACTAAAATTATACTAACATCATTCTGAAATGCCACAATTATACTAAATTAGTACTGAAAATACCAAAAAACGGTCACACTGATGAAAATAACCAAGTCTAGGTGACATTGGGATTCGCGGATAATCGCTGTGATTGGACGAAAATTTTTCAAACGAACCAATAAGGTTTCGTTGGAGGCGATCTTCTATCGGCTTAATCGCAGGTCTATATCGACGAGTGGTTGCATATGTAGTTGTAATGTAATAGTGTGTGTGTCACCATTAATTTTAATCATATGAATTCCCAATATTATTAACGAGTTACTTACTACCGCGGCGCGCGTCCCGCGATTTGAAATCGTGTGTGTGGCGTTTGCGCGTTTCGAATACATTGCGTACATTGTATCCAGCTATTGAAGAATATTTTTGCAAAGCGCGCAATGTAATTATATTTCGCGCTCATATTATATTATCTAAGTTAATGCCGTCGATCATCGGCTTATGGTTTGTCATATGGGTATAATTTTTGTGTAAGTTTAGGCCGCGGAATTAAGCTATTATTGTTAGTCATAAAAAAATGTATATATTAGAATCTGCCAAGGGAAGCCGGTAGGAATCGTGTTCTAAGGACGCTTCGCCACTGCATATGGTCAAAAACGTCTACACTAGAGCAAAATTCTCCACGGAAGTTTCTCCAGTAAGCACAAACTTTTGGGCTTCAACGATTCGCGAATCCCTCGCGAAATATTCTTGGCATCCAAAGAGAAAACACGCAGAACGGTACTTCTTCAAACTGAGGCCGAATCGTGGAAGTCCAAAGGAAACCATTCTCGAAGGGGAAGCGGCCAAGCGTAGCTCTACCAATCGACATGTTTATCGCTTTAATATAAAATAAAGGGAATTCGCGATGGATGAAAAACGTCCACATGTGAGTATAACAGGAAATTGGGTTCTGCGCAGATGTGATTTGCATTAGATTTTTTGCATACCAAAAAAAAAATAGAAAAATACAAAAAGTATCTACTAGTTTGTGAATAATCATTCTGCAACGTTTTTCGTCGAAAATATTACGGAGGGAGGTATATCCGCTCATATTACACTGATATGTCTATAGAGGTAATTAATTAATTTTAAAGATCTATTTACAAGTAGCACTTAAATTTTTAAATACGACGAAAAAAAAAATATTGTTATATGGAAATAAATTATTAGATAATTTTCCCGAAGTATATGGATGTGGTTTTCTACAAAAGATTTGTGATTTTCTAACAACCGTTCTGAATTTTTTTAATGATTGATTTTGAATGAATTAAATTTTTAGTGACAATTCACTTCTCCACACTTTGGTGAATAAAACATTGTCTTTGTGGGTTATTCCCAAAGTACTCCAAAAAATGTTTCCAAACTACTCCATGAAAAAAATAATGTTTTAAAATTAAGTTTCATTCTACTCCGCGGTAATATTAAAATGTTCTCAAAGTACTCCGCGCAATTTTAATATCAAAACGCATTAATTAGAATAAAAAGTGTAGCTGACGTATAGTACAGTCAGGCTCAAAAGCTTTGCAACAATATTTTTATGTATAAAGAAAATTTTAAATATAAGACTTTACAATTCCACCAAAGAGATTCATAATATTTTCCACCAAAGAGATTCATAATATTTTCCACCAAAGAGATTCATGATTATTATATACAGCTGTTGCCCGCGGCTTAGCCCGCGAGAGTTTCGCTTAGATGAAAAATCTTTTCGTGTTCCAAACTGTAGTAACCTGAACTCCAGTTCTCAAAATTTCAGCCATTTGGTTATCCTGTGTCCCGCGGGAATATATTAGGTACCTACTCGTAATACAGTATCAAAATTGATATTTCATCCAATAAACAATCTTCGTCTGCTCTTTATCTGCAATTTCCGTGTACCACCACTCCCACCTGAGTCCCTCTTTGTCCTATCCCGTGACCTGACTATTTCTACGTCGCGTCAATAGAAAATGCTCATCAAGTTGAACGACTTTTGCTAAGGCGCCATTTCCATATATGTAGTAATGTAGCAGGTCCCTTGGAATTCTTCATCAGATGATCCTGATCTTCGATTGATAAACTTTTGCAAAGGTACCATTTCCATATTTCTTATAGTTTAGTTGTTCTGTTAAAGTTCTTCATCAGGTATTCCAGTTTTCAAAATCAATTATAGCCTATATGTTGCCCAGGCTTAATAGCTATACAATACAACAAAAAAAGTTTATTCAAATCCGTCCAGTAGTTTTTGCGTGAAACGCGTACATACATACATACAGAAAGACAGACAAGAAATTAAAAAAAAATATTTTCTCTCTATTATTATTTTTAGGTGTCCCCTATCCATTTTAGTCAAAAATACTAAAATGTACAGACAAAATATTTTTACTGTTTTATTATGTGTATAGATATGTAGGAATTCGGCTTGAGAGAAACTCAAGTAACTGATAAAATTACATTTTTGAAAAAACTTAAAATATTTACATAAAAAGAAACATCAAATTTCCATCTTAGCAGCTAGGTTGTGACTCACATTCATTCGTACATCCATTATAACAAGCTAACATGCACACATTTTCAATTCAAACTTGTTTTCAACTTTTATCTCTTTTTTAACGTATTCAGAACTTTAATCAGAACTATATTGTTTGAACGATTTTGAGACTGACTGTACATTGTGAAATGTTTTATAATAATTTCGATGGAGTAGTTTGAGAATTGATATCAAATAATCTGCGGAGTAGATTGAGAATAAATCAAAATACCTATGGAGTTGATTGGGAACAATATAATAAGTATTTTTTAATAATAATAATTTCGTGGAGTAACTTGGGAACTCATGTATGAGATTCTTATCTTTTTAGAACAAAAGAATGGAGTACTTTGGGAACAACCCGTCTTTGTCGGGTTAACAATCTCAGAATTAACAATAAACACGTGTGCAGAGCAACTACGCTCTGCTGCCAGAAAATGTGCGCAGAGCGAATCCGGACAAACGAAGCGGCGGGAAGAATTCTGTACCGGAACTTTACCGGGAAAAAATCTACCGGTAAAATTAAGTACCGGGAAAAAATCTCCACGCGACACCACGCTTGTCCGACTAGAACCTAAATAACTTAACGCAGTCTGCTACCACCGTAGCTTATGAAGGGAGCTACAGGGCCCTATATGATAACCTAACCTATAAATTAATTACACTTAAAAAACACTTACCAAGCTAAATCTTCTTTCTCTTCGGATCCAAACTTGAGTATCTTCGGGAAGGGGGAATTCCTAATCACCCTACCTAACCCTTGAGATCTCAATTCCCCAGGACAAATAAATAGATTTCTTCCCGAAATCGGCTCGGCAACAGGTAGATGTGAGCGAGCAGCCACGCGTCACATCCCACAGGAGAAAGTCACAATGACGGGTACACAAACACAAAGTTCAATAGTTATTTAACAAACAGGAAATTCACAAATACAACTCAAGTTAATTAGCAATCAAAGAACGCGGGCCCTCTCGCGTATTAAAAATCAAACCGATATCGCATAGCAATTGCGACCGTCCGCGAGCCATTCGCGCTAGCAGTGTGAAAACCCCGAACGCCCTCTGGCGGCAGCAATGCGAAACGCCTGCGTTTAGTTTTACCCAATATATTACAAACATCCCCCCGTCCCGGTCTGAGAAGCAGACCGCTAGCTTACTCTACGGGAAGGCGGGCGAGAGAGGTCACACCTCTCCTTAAAATCGAACCGTCGACCAACACCTCAGCCACACGCGGAGTGCCATCTCCGCCAAGAATCAAACGTAATATGCGAGCTCGTCGCCAAAGCAATGAGGGCAAATTTGCCTCTTTTAACAATACTAAATCACCCTCCCTGGGAGGTTCAGTCCTGTCTGTCCACTTCACTCTTTGCTGCAGCAAATGCAAATATTCAAGCGACCAGCGACGCCAAAAGTCCTGGCTCATTTGCTGCAACATTTGAAAACGCGACAACCGATATACGCGTTCATCCTTCCACGGGTATTCGGGCAGGGCATTCAACGGCCCTCCCACCAAAAAATGACCAGGGGTGAGAGCTTCCAAGTCATTTGGATCTGGAGATAGCGGACAGAGAGGACGAGAGTTGAGGACCGCCTCAACTTTACAAAACACCGTGGCCAGCTCTTCAAAAGTTAGAGCCGTTTCTCCGATAATGCGGCGGAGGTGGGTCTTTGCGGATTTCACAGCCGCTTCAAAAATCCCTCCCCAATGGGGGCAACTTGGGGGACTAAACTTCCAGGTTATTCCCCTTTGGGCAGCAATTTGACTTAAACTAGTACAATTTTTATCAATAAACACAGAAACATCCTTAAGATAATTTACAGTTCCTTTATAGTTTGTGCCATTGTCAGACCTAATAAGGGAAGGTAGACCTCGACGCGAAACAAAGCGATCCAACGCGGCGACGAAGGCCTCCGTAGTCAGAGCCGATACCACCTCCAAATGGACAGCCTTGGTGGCCAAACAAACAAATACACACAAATAGCCCTTCACAATACGGGCATTACGAAAGGGAGAAGCCTTGATCGAAAAGGGACCGGCAAAATCGGTTCCAACGCCGTCAAACGGTCTCGAAGGTCGGATTCGATCAGCGGGCAAATCACCCATCTGTGGTTGCATCGTGGATGCCTTCAACCTATAACATGCAATACATCGAAACAGGACACTACGGATTGCTCTTCGGGCAGACAAAATCCAAAACTCGCGTTGCAAAATAGCCAACAAAGCATTGCACCCAGCATGGGCGTTACGAATGTGTCGATCAGACACCAAAAGCTGCACCAAGGGTCCGCCCTTGGGCAACAACAGAGGATGGCGAGTCTCATATGGAAGATCCGCCTTCCGGAGCCTGCCTCCAACCCGAAGAAGCCCATCCGAGTCGATGTACGGGTTCAAACGAGCGACCGCGCCCTTCAACTTAGCGCGTCCGTCGCGCAAAATACGAAGCTCTGACTCAAACCGTCCGGTCTGCACGACACGGACCCAATGCAACAATGCGCTCCGGCGCTCTTCTGCACCTGCAATCGGCTCCAACCGCTTTGCCTGTGGGTTTCTACAATTATGTATGAAACGCTTAATCCAACTGGTAACACCCAGAAGCTTATCCAAGCTGCTATACCGAGCAAGTAGCCAATCCGGCTCCGACGTCGTCTCAGCGACTACAGCATGTACACGGAGCCCAGTCAAACTCAAAGAAGTAACATCTGTCTGACAGACAGGCCAAGAAGTTTCTGATCCCATCAGCCACTCTGGACCCCACCAGAGCGGGTGTGACACCAATTCTGGTGCCGTACAACCTCGGGAGGCACAGTCCGCTGGGTTAAGCTCTCCCGGCACATGTCTCCATGTTATATCAATTCCGATATTCTGGATTTGGGAAACCCTGTTTCCAACAAAAACCTCCAAGGTATGTGGGGCCGCGCGCAACCATGCAAGCGCGACCTGGCTATCCGACCAGGCGAAGATGTCTCGTATCTCGACCGTGGCCGCCAGCTCACTGGCAACGTGATGCAACAATTTAGAGAGAAGGTGAGCTCCACTCAACTCAAGCTTGGGAATAGTCAGCCTAGTCCTGATGGGGGCGACCTTGCTCTTCCCTAACAAAAGCGAGACATTGACCCGGCCATCGGCGTCAACTGTCCGCATATAGACTGACGCGGCGTAGCCTCGCTCCGACGCGTCACAAAAGCCATGCAGGCTGGCTCGATATTTCCCGGGTGGCAATATTCGACGAGGCAAGGCAATCCGATTGACTTCCTTAATCGATGAAAACAACTCGAGCCAATCATCCAATGGAGGACCAAACAGCGGCTCGTCCCACGAGACGCCCAAAGTCCAAAGTCTCTGAAGAAGACACTTTGCAGAGAATATCACTGGACTGATCCAACCGCTTGGATCAAACATACGGGCTATTACGGACAACACCGTTCTCTTAGTCCAGACCTTTGGTATTTCCAAGTCCACTTGGAATGTAAAAATATCGGTTAGCGGCTGGTACTGCATGCCCAGCACCGCTATCCTGTTGGGATCATCCACATCCTCAAACAGGTGAGGGTTCTGTTGGTGATCCTCCGGGATCCCTTCTAGAACTTTAGGCTCATTAGACAACCACTTACGTAGCTCGTAGCCACCTGTCTTCAATATTTCAATCAATTCATCCCGCAGTAGGAGGGCCTCCTCAATACTTTGGGCTCCGGTGCACACGTCATCAACATACAAGTCACGTGACAGCACGGAAGCCCCACGGGGAAAGCGGATCCGTTCCCGCTCTGCCAATTCAAGCAATGATCTGATGGCGATATAGGGACTAGATTTCAAACCATACGTGTTTGTGTTGAGTTCATACACCGTCACAGGATCCTCAGGGCGCTCACGCCAGAGTATCAACTGGAATCGCCTGTCCTCAGGATGTATGACTGTCTGGCGGAACATCATCCGGATGTCCGCACCAAAAACCACTTGATGTCTTCTAAAGTTCAAGATGATGTCAATTATGTCCCTATGCAATTTGGGACCCGAATGCAAACACAGATTCAACGAAACCCCGTTCGAAGTGGGTGCGGACCCATCGAAGACGGTCCTCAATTTGCCTGTTGAGGCCTTCACCACCGCGTGGTGGGGCAAAAAATAATGCTCAGTTGAGCTCCAATCAACTCGAGCCGGAGACATGTGACCCAAATCCTCGTACTCGCGCATAAATTCAATATATTTATCGCGAAGTACGTGGTCACGCTGCATGCGTCGCTCCATGGACAGCAGTCGTTTCTCCGCAAGCGCCCTACTTTGCCCTAGGCTAGGACGAGAGGCAACAAAGGGTAACCTAGTTACAAACCGACCGGAGGGCAACCTCTCCGTGGTCGATCGAAAAAGGGCTTCGCACTCAGCGTGTTCCGGATCCATCCTGGAACTCATAGGTGGCTCCTCCACCTCCCAAAACCTTTGCATGGTCTTGGCCAAGGACGCAGATGCGACAACCGGTGGCTCCTCCGCGGTGCCATTATCAAACACAGGGCCCATCAGGGCAAAACCAAAAATCGTAGACACTGCCATCAGTGAAGACGAACCCAGAGCCTTCTGTGTACCCAACAAAATCCAACCCAATACGTCCGAGCCCAGGAGCAAGTCCACTGGGCCGGGATGAAAGACAAAGGGGTCGGCCAAATCCAGACCCGAAACCAAAGACAACACACCCGGCGGTATGTCTGTCGAGGGGTGCCAACCCGCAATGGTATCCATTACCATAGCCGAAGTCGTGATCCTCATTGTGGAGGACTTCAGCGAAGAAAAGGTGACAAGTGTCTGGCCCGTCAGACACTTCACTTGTATGCCACCAACTCCAAGAAGTGGCACAGGCGAGTCTTCCACGACTAAACCTAACTGGCGTGCCACTCGAGTGGTAACCAAACTGCTTTGAGCCCCTGAGTCCAACAGAGCTCTCAAATTAATGGCTTCTCCCCCACGACCCCATACGCGGACCACCGCGGTAGGGAGCAGAACCGTCCGCGGCTCTGTCCCAGCAAGGGAGCAAGCTAGTTACGGGCTCCCCACTCTCTCCAAACCAGGGGCGCGCCACTGACCCGGATAATATGGCGGGCGAGTGCACATCCCCATCTGAGGGGGGGCATAACCCGCGGCCCGGCCATACCTATAGTACGGCGGGTGGTACTCCAGCCGTGGGTACTCGTGCAGCGGCGGAGAAAACCGCTGCGGCTGCATGTGTTGGGTATTGGTAACCCGCGTGGAGGGGGGTGTCCCCACTCTCACGTCCGATCTAGGGCCCCCGCCCATGGTACTATCCGGGACCTGGCCAGCTACATACTGGCCATGACCTTGGGGCGCGTGGTCCCGGTCCGCCAAGACCCGCGCCGGTACGCGACCCCCCTCCCGAGGGGGGGTGCGACGAGCGAAGCCGCGTCCTCCGTCCGGTGGTGGAGGGCTTCGCGCAGGAGCGCCCCCGCCCATAGGGGACCCCTGCCTCAACATCCGGGTGCCATCCCCGTTGCGGTTCATGCAAAGCATCGCGTGGTGCCGCCCACGGCATGCACTGCATGGTATGGCACTGGGACAGTCACGTGCATAGTGACTGCCCAAACAGTAAAAGCATAGTTCATGCCGCCTTGCCATGCGGCGCCGATCTTGTACTGGCAGTCTCTGCCAGTCCCTGCATTGCAGCAGGCTGTGGCCCATCCGACCACATTGCAGGCAGTCCGCGTCCCTCGCGACTGCTGCCGTGTGTGCAACCCGCGCACCAGCTCCACGCGGTGGCGGTTGCCGTCCCTGTGGGGGCTTCCTCGCCATGAGGGTTCCAAGGGCCTACGTTCAGGCGCTCTGGATGGCGCTGAGTCCGTCATGGTATTCTCAGCAGCCCGTGCCTCAAACTCCAAAAACTTCACCAAGTCAGTGAATGTTGGTAGGGTGGTGCTATCCCGCTCCGCATTTTCGCGCTCAAACCGCGAGCGGATGTCATTGGGCAATTTGCCCAATACAATGTGCACCAACAAAAAAGACCATTGGTCCACCGGCAGCCCCAGTGTGCGGAGCGCGTTACAGGCCACTGTAACGGGCGTGAGCAACTGCAGGCGCAACTGTGCCCTGTTGGCCACCTTGGGCAGGGCCATCAACTGTGCGGCGTGCGCATCCGCTAACAAACGTAAGTTTTGGTAGCGGGAGTTCAATAACTCCCAAGCCGTATCGTACTGGTCGTCCTCCACCCGGAGGTGCTGGATGAGCGACCGCGCTTCATCCTCAAGAGTGGAGAGGAGGTAGGCCATCTTCTGGGCCTTCGACAAATCCTGTCGTGCTACGACCAGGGACTCAAACAGATTTTTATATGCTACCCACTCCTCCATCCTACCCCCAAAGTGGGACAGCTGAAGGGTGGGGAGCCGACCAGTAACCGCTGGTCCTTCCTGTCTAACAGGTGTGCGAGGGGCTGGTCCGCCAGCCTGTCTCGCCCTTATTGCGGTCGCCGCCTCCGCGATATCATCGTGCAGACTCAGGATCTGGTCCATGTCCGCCATGTGACCTGCGTAGACCTCCGGGGCAAGTTCGGCTTCGGTAAGCACCCCCATGGCCGCTTCCGCGCTAATCAATCGTGAGTGGAGGTGATCCGCTCTTAGCAGTATGGCGCCCTCCCTGTCCTTCCGGGACAGGAGTCCTCCGGCCGTCACAAACCATCTCAATTCGTTGGCGAGTGTCGCCCTAGCATTGGAGGCCTTCGCCATCGCGTCAAGTCACAAACAAAAAATAACAAAAGGTAAATAAAAAACAACAAAATCAAACAACTACACGAAGAAGAACCGCGGGAGGTATGAGAATGGCACAAACCCGGAACGCACGGTACAAACCGCAAACAAATACAAAAAAGGTTACAAATATTCTTATACAAACAAACTAAGAAAAATCTAATAATTTTTACAAACAATTAATTATTTTTTACAAACGAACACATAGAGGGTAGATAAACTACGCTCTGCTACCAGAAAATGTGCAGAGCAACTACGCTCTGCTGCCAGAAAATGTGCGCAGAGCGAATCCGGACAAACGAAGCGGCGGGAAGAATTCTGTACCGGAACTTTACCGGGAAAAAATCTACCGGTAAAATTAAGTACCGGGAAAAAATCTCCACGCGACACCACGCTTGTCCGACTAGAACCTAAATAACTTAACGCAGTCTGCTACCACCGTAGCTTATGAAGGGAGCTACAGGGCCCTATATGATAACCTAACCTATAAATTAATTACACTTAAAAAACACTTACCAAGCTAAATCTTCTTTCTCTTCGGATCCAAACTTGAGTATCTTCGGGAAGGGGGAATTCCTAATCACCCTACCTAACCCTTGAGATCTCAATTCCCCAGGACAAATAAATAGATTTCTTCCCGAAATCGGCTCGGCAACAGGTAGATGTGAGCGAGCAGCCACGCGTCACATCCCACAGGAGAAAGTCACAATGACGGGTACACAAACACAAAGTTCAATAGTTATTTAACAAACAGGAAATTCCACAAATACAACTCAAGTTAATTAGCAATCAAAGAACGCGGGCCCTCTCGCGTATTAAAAATCAAACCGATATCGCACCTAGCAATTGCGACCGTCCGCGAGCCATTCGCGCTAGCAGTGATGTGAAAAAACCCCGAACTGCCCTCTGGCGGCAGCAATGCGAAACGCCTGCGTTTAGTTTTACCCAATCATATTACAAACATCACGCATATATCACGAATTCAAGCCGCGAACTCGCAAGGGTGCAGTATGGAATAATTTTATTTGTTTATAATTTTAATAACTCCCCACGCGCCTCACACGAGGGGAGTATGTATACACATTTTTTCACCTCCATACAATAAGGAATATTGTCACTTTAGAATTTGCCGCGGAAGTGTACGGCAATATTTATAGATTATCCCGGATTTTTTGAAAGCCTGCAAATATGCGACATTATAAACATATTTTTGGAAATTCACTTACTTTTCTAGCCTATAGTTTTCCGCGTTCCACCTTTTTATATTTTAGGGAAGCTTTATGGGATTTTTTGTCAAAAACTATAAAAAAAATTGCAAGAAACTAAACTACTTGTAAACTTTAGGACTTCTAAAAATTTTTTAAACTTATCACTCACTCACTCATGCGATGAGAAACATCAAGGCACATCGTGGTCATTATCTAAATTGAATTTCTAAAAAGTTTAAATAAATAATCAAACATAAATATATTTTTTTGCGTATCTTTATGCCATAAACTTATGACACTGTTTTGACAAGATCTTCGTATATTTTTTCCCGATTGTTCGTGTCGCAAAGAGTCAAGCGTGCGAGATTTGAATTCCAAATTCGAAAGTCACGATATTCGATTCACCTTTGTTTTTCCTCTTATTGCATCTTTTTAATTTTGTTATCGACGGGGTGGAAATGTTTGTATATGCATATGACTGCCAAGTTTTCCGAGCCACGAATCTTGAGATAACATTCCAAAATCAAAATGAAGTTGTTTTTGTATTTCTAATCTGCCAGTATTTTGTTTTTTTTTGTAGCGTTTAGCTTCAAGATTATGCTTTCCACGAGGTGCACGTTTGATAAACCACATCTTTATCCGTGGTCACGCCATTTTGCCACACAAGGGGTGTGACTATTTAGTTTTACAAGTGTGACTATGGATAACTAAACAACTACCGTACTTTGATAGAGCTAGATTTCTTCCATAAAAAAACTGCGAGACAAGCTCGCGCACAAAGGAGTTCCGTGCCTACATGCAAAATTTTCAAAAACAAATTTAACTTTGTAGTTCGACCCCTAGGATTCATACTGCATTGAGCGCAAAACATAAGTTTGTAACGCTTATTTTCTAGATTTCTTACAACATATTTACAACTTTCAGATTTATTCCTGTATAAGTACTGTTAGACCTTGCTTTTTGCCAAATTTCATAATTTTAGGTCAACGGGAAGTACCCCATAGGTTTTGATTGCTGTCTGAAATCGCAAAATATGCGAAAATTCGCAACATTTTCGCTAATATCTCAATGGTCGCGTTGACGTATAATTTTGATTATTTTTTGCTGAAAGAGACCGTGGATGCGCGTATTCGATATTAATTTCAACTTGGTATCTTTAAGCGTTCCTGAGAAAAAAAAGTTTGACAGACAGACGGACAACAAAAGTGATCTTATAAAGAGGTTCCGTTTTTTACCTTTTTTGAGGTATGGAACCCTAAAAATGAAAGCGTTACTCCGGTAGTGAATTTAACCAATTCCCCAATTCCCTCAAAATCCCCAAGGAACACTCCAGATCTTCCCCGTGTTATTAGGAGCGCAGGAGTGAAGAGCGGTCACCCCTGTTGTCTTAGTAAGCACTAAGCACAGGTCAAAGTATAAACACCCATAATGGATTCTAGGGTGAATTATCATTTCGGATATTGAATATATTAAGACAATATTGCCTGGATGCAAAGCCGGGTCTATTTGTATAATTGCTGATCTTGGGTTCCATGATTCAGTGATATGGGTATGTAAATGTGATGTGAGTTTTGGTTATTCGATTGGGTTATTAATAATATTGATGTTGATAAGAGGTAACAACATCCCTGATTTATGTGGTTTTTTTTTCGGAAACAAAATCAACTTTTGTTTTTCTGTTGTTTCCTGTAATTTGTTTGCTTGAGTTTTTATTTCTTACTTTTTTTCTACCCCTGAAGATTTTTAATTGGCTTTTTGTTTCTTATTGGTACCTACACTATCTGTTCTAACTCCTTATGCTGTAAGTATTCCCAACATGTAAAAAAATAGTCATAGGTTATTATATTACATCATTTAAAAAAAAGAGACTCTTAAATTCAACATTGGTAGGTATATGAACATAGAAAGTATAGATTTAATGA
Source organism: Ephestia elutella (assembly GCA_018467065.1). Classification (NCBI taxonomy): domain Eukaryota; kingdom Metazoa; phylum Arthropoda; class Insecta; order Lepidoptera; family Pyralidae; genus Ephestia; species Ephestia elutella. The sequence continues at coordinate 7,511,532 of CM031575.1, forward strand.
CATTATATGAATTGGGAAATTAAAAGACATTTTTTGCATAATCACTCCTAAAATATTATAGAAATTAAATACTGGTAGGTTAGGTATATGAAATTCTAACACATAAATTTCTCATTTTAATTCTGACTTATTACCGATTCTAATATAGCTGTCATTTCACCTCACTACGTGGTCGAACGCCGTACGCCCGTGATTACTAGAGAGGGGGGAGGTAATTAAAAGAGAAATCAAAAGCGAAATTGGCCCAAGATGGCGACCAGGCAATAATGGCAAAAGGAGATGAACCAGACCAAGCCCAGTCCTGAATATTAATTCACAAAGGAAATGGATTAAAAATTCCATGTAGACAGCCCTACGATCTGTTACCAAACAACTTTTTTTAAAACATTCCTTCAAGATCCAATTTGCATTATTTTTTTACTTCCCTTGTGAATAATTTAAATGAATCTTAAGAAATGTCTTTCTTTATTATGTATGCGTTGAATTACAATACGTAGTTTAATATTCGGCGTGGTTGTTGAAAAAGCGTTATTAAAAATGCTTTATTGTGATACTTTGTGTCTTAGGGGAGTATGAAGTAGGGGAGGTTTTTTTGTATGTAAAAATCTTGTAAAATATAGCAGTATTTGTTTCTCTTTTGTAAAAAAAATTACATATTTTTTTTTTATTATTAAAGATGGGTTTGCTCTTGACCACAATCTTGTCCGAGGACAGAGAGGAGATATTTAGATATATTTTTTTTATTTTTTTTATTTTTTTTTTATGATATTTGGATAGTATTTAGAAAAATTGGGCAAGTACAACTTGGAATAAAATAAAAGATAGTTTTTCCTATAAAAAACTCATACATGGAATAGATTTCCAAAGAGCGGCTAGAAGAGCATGCAATGATGCCAACCTTTTAAAAAGTTATATGGTATGGTATGGTAGTAAAAGGTTTAATAACAAAAGCCCATTACCCACTACCCTTATATTTTTGGCGACCTCTTAAAAGGTATTAGGCAGTGTAACAAAATTTAACGGATATTAAAAAGTTTAACGGAGTTAATATTGACGGGCGTAGCAGATGGGAGAAAAGGGTTTCTTCAAAAGAATTCAAAACGGTGACAAAAAGGCGTAAAGAATCACGGAGGAGGGCGGGGAGGACGATTCAGTGTTTACGACACGATTTTCGGACACTAAATAATAATTTAATCAGTATTTTTTTTTATTTCCTAAAGATCATTAGAAGACGTTGCGCTGGTTAAAGGTAATTTCCAATCGGTCAATGGGGAAAGCAAATATCTAACAGTAACTATATAGGACAATAAATTAAGTACTTAAAAAAAAAAAACAAATAAATACAGGATGTTTTTTAAATCATTGGCATCCTTTCTACTGGTGAAAGTACTCATGAACATGAGCAACTTTTTGTATGGGACCGACTCAATCCGATGAAAAAAAAATCTGCTGTTCCATACATTTCAGGTGAGTAGGTATTGGAAAATAGTATGGAACAGCAGATTTTTTTCCATCGGATTGAGTCGGTCCCATACAAAAAGTTGCTCCTGTTCATGAGTACTTTCACCAGTAGAAGATGCCAATGATTTAAAAAACACCCTGTATATATGACGAGATAGTTACCAACATATTGTGTAAAGTATTAATTGAAATTAAGCCAAAGAATCCGTTTAAAACAATTCCATTTGAATCGTAACGTGTAAAGGGTAGCCTTAACTTATGCGGCGAAGAAAGCGTTCTGAGAATTAACAAAAATAAAAGGTGACGCTCCACTGTTTACGGGGTGGTGAGGGCGAGCCTTAATTAAAGGCTTTCTTGGACTTTTCGCGATGCAATTTGCCTAAAAGACAAGAATTATTTTTTATTGAAGTCATCACTAATTTCGGGGTAAGGGACGCTCTTTTGTTGTGGACAAATGGGGCTCTAATTGCGCGGTTTTTGGGTCCAATACGGACGCCTGTTCCGTTTGATTGTCAAATGGTTTGGAATTTCTTTTTTTTTATGGGAAAATCTAGTAGCCATTTTTATACTTCATCGTACGTGTTCATCTTTATTTTGTGTGGTCAAAATCTGTATGGTTGATCACTTGATGAAGAATGGTTAGGATCCTTCGACGACGTCATCAAATATTTGGCGAAACTGCCATTGTTTTTCTCTTCAGACAAAATTGTTTAATTAGTCTATAAAGAATCACTTTTACAGAAGATCTACGCACTCTCGTATTAAGGTACCTATATTATAATTGTATTTATCAGTACCTATTTGTATTTTTCTTGGAAGAATAAAAAATTAGACAAAAATATATTCGTGCAGATAATTCTTGGTTCAAAAAAATGACGAAAGGTAAGATTAAAATGAACAAAAAACTTTCTTAGACCCAGATATGAAATCGAAATCAAACAGCGCAGCTGTGTCCCGACTCGACATATTTTTAATTTAACACGGAAAAAAACCTAATTAAGTTTGCGAATGCTTAAACAAAATTTAAGTAGTACATATTAATTATCTTCCTTCTTTGTTATTAAAACAAAGAAGTGGAGACAGTTGTTCGCAAATCCGAAATTCTGGGGAGGGCAGAAATTAAAATCATAGGGAAATAATTAAGGATTTTAAGGGATTTACCTATTGGGACGGTACGTGATTAATTGATTTTCTTGGCGTATTACTCCCGTTAGTACCAATACGTATGTAAACAATATAATACCTACTTGTATTACCTATATATATATTGTCAAGTATAGTTAGGCTAATTTATTCGGGATTTTTACGAGCTAGCTGTGTAATTACTTTACTTTTATTTATTTAGTAGGTAGCATTTTGCTTGGTGTAATACCACAAATAGGTTTTTTATACCTATTTTTCAATTCACTAGACACAATGAAATATATTCCATTAAATAAAATAAAAACTAATCTAATTCAATTTAGAAAAAACAGGTTTCAGAAAAATAAGAAGTAACCTGTTAAAAAAATTGTGGGTCCAAAGCAACAGACAAAAAAGGCGCGTACAATTTTCCTTGCACAGACTCGGAAAGCAATAAGTGTCAATTTTTGGCGTTCACAATTCATTGGGAGAGTTATTAATTTTTTCTTGTTATAATTAATGTTTTACTTGACAAATTGGATTTGCTTTTGCTGAATTTTGAAACACAAAATTTAAATTAGATTTTTTTTCATAATACCTATGTTGAACATATTATCTTGATATAGGTAGGTACCTATATCATAAATGAAAAGGTAAGTTTTTTAGTTTACACCTCCACACCTTAAAAAGCCTTTTTCTTAGAATAGCTGTATAGAGACCAAAGACTCAAGTATCCTAACTAATATTATAAATGCGAAAGTGAGTTTGTTTGTTGGTTTGTTTGTTTGTTACCTTTTCACGCTTTATCTACTGAACCAATCTTCCTGAAATTTCGCATACCTACACATAGCTGGAAGTACGGAGAAGGACATAGGGTACCTTTCATTCCGGGAAAAAGCAATGTTCCTGTAGGAAATTCACGCGAGCGAAGTCGCGGGTGAAAGCTAGTCTAATATAAATTTCATCATGATGCCTCCCCGTTCTGAGAAAAAGAACAGACAGACGGACATCCTCTGTGTGCACCGGTTAGTCTGTGTGTACTTTTTACGTACCAAATTTGAATGTGAGTTTGTGAGTAAGTTTGTTAAATTAGCCCACCGTCGCGGCGTCGTAGTCGATCGGTATCTTCCTTAACTTCTTAGAAAAAAAAACTTCCCTTGGTCACACTATAACTTGAGTACAACATATTGACGAGTACTTTGATCCTGTATGGTAACCAGGGTCCGATGCTGGAGCTCGAAGTTCGAGCCCAAACTCGACGAGGTTGTGTGGTATTATTGCAAAGTTCCTATGGCCATAGGATCTTTGCAATAATACCACACAACCTCGTCGAGTTTGGGCTCGTTTGATTCGTATTGATGGGCACTTTGATCCTATATCGATGGCTTAGAGTGAAAACCTCGGACGTTTCTTTGGCCAAAGAACACCCATCCGAGGTTTTCATCGATATGGTAACTTGATGGGATGTCCAAGATCGGCTCCGAACGTGAGAACTCCTCAGCGGTTAACTGGCACGGCACGGACTTGAAATTTTTGTCACTTGAATTTTTTTTGTAAAAAAACTTATTTTTACTAACCTTTACAACAATTCATCATAGCTACGACAGGCAGGACAACGTAGATATATTCTTGATTGTATACTGTTTTTACCAAAAAACCTTGTCCTTAATAAAATTGCATTAAATAAGGAGAATAAAACAATTTCTAAAACACTCCAAACAAATGACGCCAATTTAATAATTCACTTACAGATCTGTCCTAAGTTGAGCGGTAGGGTTGAACTTGACCATTAATAAATGGCAATGATACTTCAAGTTAACCCTTCATAATGAGAGGTATCAGCCCACAGTCAGGCCGCCCAGGCCCTGAGAAATTATACATATTAATGATCTGAACTGAACAAGTTTTGGGAAAGAAGTTTTGGATTGTTATAAATATATTTATTTTAAATTCGTTAGTATTGAACACCTCGTGAGGAAACCTGCACTCTGGTTGATGATTATCAGCTAGTGTGAAATGGAGAAGGCAATGGCGAAATGTTCCTTTAACATTGCCAAGATGATTTTTTTGTGTGTTTCATTCCATATAATGACCACGACCCTCAGTCATGAGGAATACGACTAAAGAGGAGTTTAATTGAATGTTGATTTATTTTTAAACGCAGGTTATACATAGGTCAGTTAGCAAGAAGCTGCTTAAAAAAATATATACGATACATATCATGTCAAGAAAACGCAATTTCAAAACTAAAATACTTCGAACAACAAGGACTTAAAAAATCCCAGAACAAAACGTTTTGGTTGTAAAAATATACACAATGGTAATATAACCTTTACCATTGTTACCATTAATTGGAATCCGTATGTCTGTCATCTATCTATAGAGCAAAAGAAAATTTCGCGACCCCACCACCGACCTCACAATATAACGGACATTAGAGCAGTTACACACTTAAAATCGCATAAAACATCGCCCTCACCTTTTTAATGGTTCGCCCCGGGTGAAAACAAAGAGAAAAACTTGGAAAAAAGTAGTGTACTGATATTTATTATTATATTAAAAGCAGATCGAGGTTATAGTAGCCACACGTTTGCAATTTTGAGGAAAATGATATTCATAAAAGGATATTCCTATTATCTGTGTGAATTGACGATGCGATTAAATTCTAAAACACAAAGTAAATAAAATAATAAAAAAATACGTTTTACCACGAACTTTATTACTTTGATTTTTTATATTATATTTTATTCCGAACCAATAGCACTCTTTAAATTATTTAATTTTATGTCCAAACGAATACCAAAACTTGAATTTGGTACAGTCAGCTCAGTCATCAAATTGTATATTTTGATCTGACAGAATTTTTTGCAAATAAAAATGTTGCAACTACATACAAAGCATTTTTACTGACTGCACTTTTGAACATGTTTTGGTATTGGTTTAAACAGTGGTATCCGTTTGGAATAGAAAATAATTAAAAATTCAAAGTAATACCAGTGGTATTGGTTGGTGGTATTGGATTGGAAAAAATAGATTTGCATTTATTTACAACATATAATTTCTTAAAAATGCAGATAAGTAGTTTAGTTACCTATATTAAATGCATATAATAATAGGTATTACTTGCATAAGTTTTCAGATATATTTTTCTTATTTTTTAATATGTTGATTAGTTCCTGTACTGTTTACTTACTTTCTAGTCACATGTAGGCAAGGATATTTATACTTTGCGAAATATATATAACTACTTAATCTTTTAATTTATGTTTATTACTTTCAGAGAGGTGGTCAGCAAAATGTAGTCACACTACGAGGGAGAATTCGCCGTCGGCTCTGCGACTGCGACCACCGAATTTATGGTCAAACTTGGCGAGAAGGCGACGGCGCGAGTTTTTATTATGATCAGCTCAGTGGACCGAGAAAGCAAGTGCCGCGGGGAAGCGCAATTTCCATACCTCATGTCCGCTTCTGACGTCTTAGTACTTTCTTATTAAAAGTTGCGGCTGTCTTATTATTATTATTCTTGTCGTGGATTTCATCTACGCTGGCAGTCTGTGTTTATTCTAGAAACCTAGCTTACAAGGAATTTATAAGAATTGTATACGTAGGTATTCTAAGTTCTCTGCAAGAGGACAACAGTTAATTTATAAATGTAATTTTTAGATTGAAAACACCGTTATTATATAAACTACCAATCTCGCTATATTGTATTCTCCAAAAATTGAGCACTGTACAAACAAGCAATAAACATAAGAACAAACACAAAAAAGTATAATATCGAACCATATAGAAATTACTATTGTGCGTAGGAGTTAAAAATAGAATCATGTATCAGACAGATTGATTTTATTTATTTATCTTTTAATCATCCGTTTTTACATAAATCCCTACTAATTTACTAACATATTATCCTATTTTTCATTTTAGTTTATTTTTACAGGAAGACCAACAGCTACAATTTTAGCACCTAGTGAGAATCAAACTTAATTTTTGGTCTCTAAATGAATGGTCATTTTATTTATTTAGCAATTTACATATACATACATACACAGGAAAAAAAGTATTTGACGAAATAATTAAAAAAGAACGATAGCTGATAAAGTATTTTTAAATAATTAAATTAACCTCAAATGAAAAATGCTCAACAAACATTTACTTTTTATTCATTAAAAATATAAACAATACTAAATAAACACGAATTGGAAAGAAAAATTCGGGATCCAGTCAAGGGGGGAAGGAGGGCAAACAGTCTAAACTCCCGGATGAAAAACTTTAAGACGTGAAAAATGGGAATATGAAAAGAAATAATTTTCCGCGTCACTTCTCCGTGCAAATGAGCTGAATGAAGGAAGCCATGCGAATGATTGAGCGTTGAAACAATTTAGAAGCTTATTTAGACGTCAATAGACTTATTTATATGACTGAACTAGCTGTGCCTAGAGGCTTTATTCCAGTGGGAATTTCTGAATAAAAAGTAGGTATACCTAGTAGATACTTATTAGGTTTTAATTCAGGTTTAACTCTCAGGTGTTATCATTATCAAACTTTATCTAGGGGTCATTACTACTTAGTACTTACATTCATCCGTTTAATATCCATCCAAACTTCCAGCCTTTAAATAAATCGTTTTTGGTTTTAGTATTGAAGAGATTTTGTTATGTACTTATTTAAATTTATTTTGGGAAAAAAACACTACGCGAACTTGTGTTGAATGTTAAAAATTAGGTTGTTGTTGCTAGATCCATCTAGTAACAAAATGTGTAAAAAATATACAATGACATCTGTAGTAAAAACTCGATACTAAAACAAATAGTTTGTGTTAACTACTCTTTGAATAGCTGAGCTAATTGACTGCTTGAGTAAGATTTTCGAACTTGTAACAAACAGCATTTTTAATACTAAAGAAAATTGATTAAATAATAAAATATTGCATCAATTGGAAAAACAATAGTCAGTAAATGTTTTTAGCGCCATCTAGTAGCGAGTAGCAGGACTAATAACACAGAAAGAAACAAAAATAGCGATACACAAAACGTCATCCTCACACAGTCACACAATGAGGAATTCGATGGTATCTTGCTTCATTATGTTTGCCTAGTACTGTAAAATAAGATGTTACGTTCGTGACGGAGGCGAGAGGAGCACAATGTAGTGAAAAATTTAAGAATTTGTTTGTTCTCTTTATTTTTTTGCATCTGTGTTAATACTAAAAACAAAATCAGCTGTTCTGTATGTTTTGGGCGAAAATGTATGAAACTGTCTGTGATGAAACTGCTGATTTTTTTTTTTAGATTTCAGATTCGGTCCCATACAAAAAAATGTCAAAATCGACGTCACGGCTCTGACCTCTATGATTGTCAATGAGCGGCTGCCCATAGAAGACATAGTCATTTCTTTTTTCTGTGCATAGGTAGAGGTTCATCATCTATTAGACATAGAAAAAAAAATCATAACTTTTTTTGGGATAAACTTGAAAAAAATATATTTCTGGATAAACTCGTCTAGAACCTAGAACTAAATTAACTCTAACTCTATTGTTATATCTGCGGTTCGAAGAGGCGGCGGCGCGGCGGGCGGCGGCGTATCAAGATGAAACATACTTCAGACAATACAACTGTGAAAACCGCATCGAACTTTGTCGAGTAGTTTTGCGTGATGCGAATACCTACAAACATACTTATAGACAGTTATACAAGAATTCTAAAAAAAAATCGTTTTGGCTTCTATTGGCCCTGTAAAGTCCCCTCATAATTATTTTTTTCTTAAATATCGCCTGACAGTATAGCAATTGTTATAAATTGTAGGTAACTGAGTGGAATGAGCGATTTTCCGAGACCCAAATAAAAAAAAAAAAATCCAGATGACTTCATAGATGGCGCCTAAGCAAAGGCGAGAAAAAAAGTTCCATACAAAAATCAAAAATTCAAGGGATTGGCATTTAAAAAAAAATAAAACTTAGTAAAAAAAACATCTAAAAAGTGTCAATATTGTGATTTGTGCAACTGTCAAACAGTTAGGTGATTTTTCCTCTGCCTCTGGTTGACAAGAATAAGCGCACCATATAAAGGTTTAGCCATTATTACGGACTCGGCTTTCATAAAACGCTATCTGTTGAGACTTTTTTATACAGATTTTTTTTCTAATTTAGCTATCAGAAAATCGCTCATTAGCTGAGTGAATATTTGAAAAAAGAACGAGCTGTCAAGATGCAGTGTGAAGCCCTTCAGTCTTGAGGTTGATTGTGCGCGTAGCTTTACATAATGTTTATGTCACAGATGTAATTTTTTTTAAAATATAAGCAGAAGGAACACAAATTTCACACACACACTGATGATATTTGACAATATTTGCATCCTGTTCATGATAAGGACTGTCACATAACTCTGTCCCTTTCCTTCCTTAGCATTGCACTGTATTGCAACACGAACCACTACACTGAAAGATTTAAAATCCGAGCCGGTTTTTTCATGCGAAATGTTCCTTAACTGTCATGTTTGTTGTGTTGTCATAGTTGTCATATATATTTAAAATTATTTTTTACTGTTTTGGTCTTTTAAACTTACCATAGAAATGATAAAATGCAACGTGTATAATGTGTGGAAGTGTTTCTTATAAAAATATTCCTGGAATATCGTTCCATCGGTAAGCAATTCATGTTTTTTTTGACGTGCCTAATGATAATATACAATTTCGTTTTATTTTTGAAATAATAACCATTATTAGACTTTTGAATGCTATTTATCAGCAATATCATTATTTATTTTATAAAGTAGTGTATGAATTTTACCATTTCATAAGAAATACTACAAGTAATTTAACATAGATCATTTGACAGATCCAGTTTTGTTTACTATGGCTGGGCCGAATCAATTTGACAGATCCAGTTTTGTTTACTATGGCTGGGCCGAATCAAGGCAAATATACGAATTTAGTACCTATTCTATAAAAATCTCAGGAATTCTTTCTTGAAGATTAAAATGTTCATATGTAATAATGTTGGCTGAACTTTTAAGGGTAAAAAAATCCTTTCAAAAAAAAAAATAATTCCTCATTAAAAATGGCAAAGCGGATTCGTCTATTGGCCGCCACTTTGATGTCTTTTCAGTGAAACTTGTTTTAAAATATAAACAAATCAAAGGTTATGCACATTTTATAAAAATACTGACAGTGAATTTTATTTCAGGGCAAGGAAAATATGCCAGAAAATAATACCTCAAGAAAGAGAACTGCTATGGGGAGTATGTCTCTTCCGTACTATGAGTACCAGGACATTGAATGGACGCCAGCAACCATCAACATCATTGCAATGTTTCATTGCACGTGATTTTAAATAATTTAAAATAATTTTTATTTATTTAATGACTAGTATTTTTTCCCAAAAGGGAATAGAATTTCCCATTGTAAAAAGCTGATGCAGATCCGTCCGCATACCGCGCACGGCACAAGATTCATTTTGATTCACAGTGTACTGAATACAGGGTGTTTGGGTGAACACCTGCATCCTCTCTAGGGGTAAAAGTACTCATGAATATGAGCAACTTTTTGAATGGGACCGACTCTAAAATCTTTAAAAAAAAATCAGCTGTTCCATACATTTTACAATACCTACTCGCCCAAAATGTCTTAGATTCGACCCTGTATTCTGTCGTTGTGTGAATAATGATCTTAGTGTGTGTTTTTGCCATGCAATTTCAAATGACATGTTCAGTCTGCTTACTATTATTATATGTCTGTGGTTTATGTGATCTATTGTTTTTCCATCATAGAGCAACACGGACTTCGGGCCGCGCGCGGAAGTCCTTGTTGCTCGAAAGGTTTCCATGTATAAAGTGTAGAAATATGATCCATGTATTATAAAAGGGGTTTGTAAATATAAATCTACGAGTTTTATTCAAAGTAGATAAGACTATGTTATTTAAATACTACCTAAAGGCGAAACAATGAAACGCATATACATTTTAATAATAAGTATAATATTATATAACTTTATATTTTTATAACAAATATAGAATAGCACACTGTAACAGCATGCATTGTGGGATCAATAATAATAAAAAGTAGTATTTACACGAGTATTAATAAGGCTAAAATAAATTTAAATATGCCTCAATAACTATACTTTAACATATTTCATATTTACACAAAAATAATACTTCTAAATAATACCAGTCGTCAAAATAAGGCAGTTAATTCGTGAATTGTAAGTACAATTTATTTACAAAGACAATTTTACGAAATGGACGGATTACAATACAAGTAAGTCTCATAATTTTATTATTATAAAAATTAACAAGTTAACCAACAATAAGGCACAATACTGATGATACTCATTACTATGATACAGTAATTATATCTTAATACGAAGTCGAACTACTATCAGGTCGTAATTGTTTCGTTTGTTGTACATCGTCATATGCTATTGTGAAAATACTTTTCTTTTCCGTTATTGGCAGCCTCTTGAAGTTACCCGTTTGTTGGACCAAAGTGTTCATAGCAATTCCTGAATCATTATCGTCGATTTTACCAACACTTCTCACTTCAGGTACAGTGTCGCCCCCTATATTAATTTTAGAAACGTGGACCTCTGGCCCTGGTTTTGTATCTTGTTCGTAACTTGTAGAAATCGAAATGCTGTGGGTTAAGGCACTCTCAGAAATTTCTCTATTTCCACTACTGTTTTTGACATCATCTTGATTTACGTAAATTGGTTGTTGATCTAATGATTGACGAGCAGGAGCATTAGGTTGTGCTCCTAAATATTTAGGGATATGTGTAGGTTGAATGTAACACAATGGATTCTGATTTTCATACTGATGTTCATATCTATGTTCCGAGTGCTGCAATAAGGGATGGACATCAGGCAGTGGTCCCTCGGGAACTGGTGTAACTTTTCTTCTTTCAAAAGACGTGGGTGAATAAATTCACTTTCTTTTTTCTTTGAAGTTTTTTTTTGTCTCATCTTTGTTAGTGATTTTGCCATACCTGCCTGTTTTGTCTTCTTTTGTTACTTCTTTGTCCAATTCATTTTTTGATTTTGAGGGTCTTTTTGGTTTACTAGGTGCAGTTTTTTCAACTTTATCTGCTGCAGGTTTTACAGGAGTAGCGCTAGACGATTTTTTACCATACCACTGCATGTACCTTGGCAAACTTTTCTGTGCATTTTTAGAGGTATCTGATGACTTTACTGATTCACTACCTTCATCAACTTTTTTGTAACTTGATTCTGCTGCACTTGAGCTATCTTTTTTTGTAGGTGATTCGTCTAAATTTGGAGAACTTAATTTAGATATTGGAAAATCAGCTTGCTCTCGAGCTTCTGTTGATGAACCTTGCCTAGAAAATATTACGTTTCGTTGATCTTTCGATGCAGTACTCGCTCTACTTTTATTTTCACTATCCTTGCTGCTTTCATGTTCTAGAGCTAAAACTTTCCTAGGAGTATCATCAATTGGTGATTGTCTTTGCAGGCGTTGTCTTTTTTCACTACTAGCAGAATTTACTTTTTCATCTAAAGAATCCGATATCTCCATTAAAACTTCCTTCCTAAGTCTTTGTTTTCTATCACCATCAGTTAATTTAATTTGAGTAGAAGAAACTGTTTCATTTTTTGATGTTGTTATTATACTTTTGGTTATATCGCCATAATTTTTAACATGTTCTTCTCTTTCGTTAGTTTTACTAATTTTAACATGTTTCTCGCTTTCTAAAGAAGGTGACGCTTCGCTTTCTTCTATTATTGGGGTCTTTATTTTTCTTTTCAAATCATATACTCTTATACTTCTCCGAGGATCTTTGTATTTAATTTTCTTTTTAGGTTTTCTTCTCTTTAACCATGCTACTTTCTTTACATCATCTTCAACTACCATTTGAGACTCATCTTCGCTGTAAGAATCATTATCACTTCTAGCTTTTCTTCTAGTTGGTTTGAGGAGTTGAGGTTCTGTTTGCGTTCCAATATGACATTCGGTCTGAGTAGCCATAACAGAGTGTCCCGGTAAACTTTGGGTTTCTAACTTACTTTCAACTTGGGATGCTGTTTCTTGGTTATGCAAAAGTCGCTCACGTTCAATAAGTATTTGGTGAAGAAGTTCATTTTGTTTTTCTTAAAGAAGATTCTAATAGTTCTTGATGAATGGATGACTTGTTTTGCATTTGTAAAAGATTTTGTAAATACTCTGTTTTTAGTGGAATAGACCCTGGAACTTCAGGAGGGATATTTGAGTATTCATGATATTGATTTGGGGCTTCGCTTATCAATTGTGATTTTTGTATATATATTTTACCATCTTTATCATCTATCACTTGATCTAATTCAGTAGGCACTTTACCCATTTGTTCCCTTATCTGTTTCGCTTCTTCTCCTTGTTCCCTTATAAATCTTTCCATAAGAAGATCTTTACCGCTATCAACTACAACATACTGTCTATGGGGAATAAGTGTCACTGGTCGTTGCTGATTTACAGGTAAATTTACGTATCTTTCTTCCTCATTTTTGCCACGTGTTACAAGTCGTAAGATTTCAGTATTGCCTTCTTTAATAAAATACTGATCTCTTTCAAGTGAAGACGGAACATGTCCTTTTTCCTGATATTCTGCTTTAATTTTATTATCAGTCTTATCTTTGTTAGTTTTATCCACTTCAGACTTAAGAATGACGCCGACGTCAGATCCACGGTCTATTTCATGCCTGCGTATAGAATCATTATCATGATCTCTGTGGTGATAGTGTAACGTTGCAATTCTATCATACCCATTTTCTAAATCTTCAATATATTCTTTGTGTTTGTTGGCAAATGCTTCTTGAAGCTGCATTTCTTTTGTGTATATTACGTTAGGGCCATCTCTGTAACATTAAAAGTATAGTTATAAAAATAATACGTTATTTATTAATGTTATTTAATAATCATGTTATTTTGACATTAAAATTATGATATAAAAACTGGAAAAAATATATTGCTTCATACCTCATTCGAAAAGATTGTCTTTCATTATTGTATCTATAATCATTATCTTCTGCAGCATGGACAAAGTCCTGCCGCAGATCGCCTGGGGTTGATGCAGGCTTAGAATGTGGGTCTCTAGATCTGTAGTTCCTTTTATTAAATTTCCATTGTGTCGGTTTCGTCCTCAAGTCTGCCTGTTCAGCGCTCCAAGCCTCCCTTCTTCTCCAATCAGTTGCTTGTATAGATTTGTTTTCTAAATTTTGCGTCGACTTGTTTTCCCTCCCATGTCCCTTGTCGCGCACGACTAAATGCACGTCGTCCTCTGTGGAGTTGACACGTATCCACTCTTTTCCTAGAATTTATTAATGGGTATCTATGTACCTAGCTGTTTTTGTTATAACTTATAAAGTATATTATAAATGATCGATCAACATTTTTATTTTTGTGCAGAAAAATGAATGTTATGAAAAAGAAAACGCAAGCAATAAGTTAATAATTACGGACCATGAATTGTTGCATATTGTGATGTATTAAAAATGGTTTAAAATAAAATAAATCAGAACATAGTTACCTAAAATAACGGAGTAAAGCTGTAGTGAAAACATGCACGTAGAAATTAGATGGTGCATTTTAGTCTGTTAATGATAGAAAGTTTAAATTTAAGAAATAATAAAAAAGAAATTAAATAAACATTAATTAAAAAGCTGAATGAAAAAGGCATTGCATTCCATGGTGAAGCTATGTTTGTAGAAAATACGTACTTATTAGTTAGATAAATCAGCATATTTATTTACCTTGGTGGCATGTATAGAGGACATCCTTCACAAATGCAACAACATATGAGCAATAATAATATGAGTGCTACTAATATTGCCAATAATATCAACAACCAAAATAGAAGACGACTTTCAGCTCGGTATAATCCCTGAAAAAAATAAGCAACGTTTTTAATTATTTAGATATATTGTAGGTATATATTATGAATAAATGCAAATTTACATTAGATCTGAGTTTCTATTCTATTCAACTTACAGAGTCACCATTATCAACAGTAGCTGCATGATCATTTTGGTTTGATCCTCCACTATTATTTACTGAACCTGTAGGTGTGTTGGAATTGGTGCCACTAGATCCTGTATTAGTATGCGAATTCCCATTACCAGATTCAATGCCAGTGTTAATGGTATTACCAGCACCATTTGAATATATTGTGACATTTTTAGCGAGTTGTTCTTGAAGTTTCGCTACGTTTATAGCAGTATTTTCTGACATCCTGACAATAGCTATAACTTCGCTTCTGAAACAGTTATAATAGATGTTTTTAAATTAATATGCCCTGTAAATGTCAACACTATTAACTATATTTATTCTGAATTATAAAATTGAACATGAAACATACTTTTCTTGACTAGACTCCTGGCCACTTAAATCGGTAGCACCATTTTCTCTTCCTTTATATGGCTTTATGTCAATTATAGTAACTTTCCCTCCGGATAGTGTACTTAGTACTTCTTCTAATTTCTGTCTATCTGGATTTGTACCAGGTACTATAAAAGACATTGTTCTAGTTTTACTTTCTGGTGGGTAAATCTTCACTGTAGTAGATGAATGTAATCTTGGAACGCCAAGATCATAAGCTCTCACTGTTAGGACAAATATATCATTATCTTGTTGAGAATCATACTGACGCCTTTGTCTATGAACATTTTGTTTCTTCGTTCTTTTTAATGCTTCTAGAAGATACAATTCACCTGTGAAATAAAATGGATTAAATATTTTTTTTTAAAAGAAAATACAAAATAAACATTTATTGTCAAAATATAGATGAGAATTAATTTTACCTGTTTCATCATTAATAGCAAATTTTCCTCCAGGCCTCGCTTGTACAATTTCATATCTGACTACATTGTTTGGTGGCTCTGCATCTTTGTCAACTGCTTTTACTACAGCTGCTGACGTGAAATTATTTAAGCTAGGGGTCAGTACAAACTCGTACAAAGACCTTTCAAATTCTGGTGGGTTGTCATTTACATCTAATAACTTAATAATTAATGGCACTGTTACTCTTAAACCTACTCCATCGTTATCTCTAGCCTCTACTAAAAAATGCAAGTCTGGCATTGCTTCACGGTCAAAGCCGTGGTTGTCAGTAGCCACAGTTATCAACCCTGTAATAGGATCTAAATATAGGGATGTATTTAGGTATCCTAATATGGCAGTGTATTGAATTTTCCCAAAAGCTCCCGTGTCGACGTCATCTGCAGCAACTTGTGCAACCGTGGTGCCAGCTGTGACATTTTCTAGGAGCTCCACGTCATATGACTGTGCCAAGAACACAGGAGGGTTATCATTTACATCGTTCAAATAAACAGTTACATTAGCAGTAACTGAAAGATTCGTTGCTGGACCAAGTTCTTGGGCTAATATCTGAAAAAGAAACAATATATATATTTTTATAAATTAGATATGGATAGCAGAATTATTAGGAAAGATTGTAGAGTTTTTATATATAAACTAATCCATGTCCATGGACATTAGTGTATTCCAATTTTATTATCATTTAAAAAAATATGACATAATAATAAAACCACTTGTTTATACCTGAAATATCACTGACTTCCGAGCCTCGTAGTCCAGCATTGTATTATCCCTGACTTTGATAATGAATTGTGCGTGTCTCTCAGCCACCGTTGGTGAAATCTCGAAGGTACCATTATTGCCAACAAGTGAGAGAGAGAAGACACCATTTTTACCAGCATCATTGTCATTTACTTGAGGAATGTAAGGATCGTTGAAGGTCAATGCCGTGCCTTGAGGAGCGTTCTCGTCTAAGTAGCTGATGTAGCTGAAAATGAGAATACCTATTTGAATATTGAGGTAATTACATAATTTAAGTTAACGAAAAGTTTTTACAAATAAAATTTCTCATTTTTTTATAACATAGGGCGGCAAACTAGCAAGCGGGTCACCTGATGGTAAGCGATCACCGCTGCCCATGGACTACTGCAACACCAGGGGTACGAGTAACACAAGAGTGTTGCCGGCCTTTCATGAAGATGTAGACTCGTTTTTGAAGGTTCCAATGTCGTGATTCCGATTAATTAATTCATAGTGACTTATGTACAAACTTCGACATTAACATGGAAATAAATATATTCTGTCGCGCAAATGCAAAGATTAATGGATTTCACACATTTCTATGAAAAAATAGGTCCATATACGTCCTTATTAGCTTTATGGTACCAATGTACTTACAATTGGTTCTCAAAGTACGGTGGAGAGTTCTCCCGTTCAGGTAAGATGAAGGCAAGCTGGACTGTGGAAGACATGGCTTCGGGCTCCTCCCTGGACAGGCGGACCTCCTCTGCTACCACCGTGAGGAGGATAGGCGTCCCTGCGTGAGAGATGGCTGCGATTTCTTCTACAGGTCGCTCCAAGGTTACTTCACCTGGAAATTTTAATGGTAGAAATGTAGAATAAACGCTAGAAAAGAATTTCAAAATCACAGCTTTAACCATATCCTTGTCCATAATATATTTTTACACGACTGTCCAAAAAAGGAGTGTTATGTTTTCAGGGTTCATGTATGTATGTAATTTCTTTATCCCACCATAAGTCCTGAACGGCTTAACACATTTTGATTTGATAGGTATTTATATATTTTTAATTATTTTCTATTCTTAACAAATACCACTCTTTAAATTATTTTTTTTTTTATATATTTTAATAATATAGGAAAAAAAGCAAAGCAGAGGTACAGGTAAGGCAAGTTTCACATAATGACACAGCTCCTGAATAATCATTATATTTATTCTTCTACTAATAAAGTCGGAATGGTTAAATTTATTTGGACCTGTATTCGGCCCCTCTAATCGCCCTATCGTTGGCCTCGTTAAGTCCTTTATTGTGCAGAATGTGAATGTCACCCCTTTCACACAAATCTCTGTTAGAGAAACCGTGGAGAAACCCCACTAAACTCAGTTTTCGTGACATCTTCCAACACCAGCCCGAAGTCTATTTAAGGTAGTCAATACTGCCCAGGGAGATCTCCCCTCGGTGGGAGCCTCGCAGCAGGTGGAATATTGGAATGTGAGGGATATTTGTGTTTTCAGGATGTTAGCCTACGAAGCTAAGACTATTTCATTTGCTAGCTTTTAAAAATATTTTAATGTACCTATGCATTTAGTTTTAAGCAAGCCATCTTTTGATAACACTTTGATACAATACGTATTGAAGGGGTTCCGTCGAGCCAGTCAACAGTAGAGGTGGTTTTTCATGGTACGTGGTGAGCGCTACAGTTTTAGTTCTATATATTATCGATAGATGACTCTTAAATGCATTATTTGATAGGTTTCCTTTTAAAATATTTCAGTGTCTATAATTTAGTGGATAGCGTGATATTATGTTTATTATCTACAGGTACCATTAGGTATAATAAGTAGGGAGTAATATTTTTATCGTTTAGGTATATAATAGGTAATTTTATAAGTCTTGTTTAAACGGTGCATGAAAAAAATAAGAACTTCTTACATGTTTTAATGTTGTTTTATATCTTTGCTTCTTTCCTAAAAAAAGTAACTTCATTGTGACTGATCATCATTGTGATATTACAGCACGTGAGTGAGGGCGCCACCTACGTTTTAAATAAGAAAATTTAATAGTTTAGGCATTAGTTCCGTTTTTTACCACGTGCAAAATATCCTTGTCGCATTGTACTAGAGAAGAAAATCACTTGTGTTATTGTGACAACAAATAATATCAGATTTCTATAGTAATAAATAATGATACGAGAAAATGCTTTTTTATCTTGAACAACATTTTCTCGTACTGAAGTGATATTCGACCAAAACGTACGTAATACGCTCCATAACTTATTGACAGAACGATGTGGTAAGTTTATCTAATCTCTAGTATTAAAAGCACTTGGCAATCGATGCTTAAAGGGCATAATCATTAAATAATTCTTTCTTCGCTTTTCATCTTTTATAGATGACACTGATGTTAGATTTTGTTTAGCTACCTGGAGTAGCGTTAGTCAACTAGTAGACGCGTTGATTGCTCGTGCAGTTGCACGAGCAATCAACGGCAAGTCCATTACGCTCCCACTCGCATGATCCCATCCCAGTGGATCATACAAAAGTTTTGAGTTCATTGAGCTCCCAAATAAAAAGTGAAAAGTGGGAGCTTAATGAACTCAAAAGTTTTGTATTATCCCAGTGATAACATATGAAAAGTCACAAAATGAGTTTATTTATATGAATTCTATCATAATCCCGACTATCCGAATCCTAACTAATATTATAAATGCGCAAGTGTTTGTTTGCTTGTTTATTTGTTTGTTTTTTACTTTACCACTTTACGCTTTATCTACTGACTACTGAAACGATCTTCCTGAAATTTCGCATACACTTAGTTAGAAGTACTGAAATAAGAGAGAAGGATACAAGGGAAACTTACTATTACCCTTTCATCCCGGGAAAACGCGAAATATTCCCATAGGAAATAACGCTGGTGAAGCCGCGGGCAAAAGCTAATGTTGTGTATTTTAAATAAATCTCATAGGTACTTTGTATAAATTGAAAGTTTCATTAATTTAAATGTAGTAAAAATTTACCAAAAAATTGGTTAAGGGTGGCGCGATATTGCCTTAGATCGAGAGTCTTGGAAGAAGAAGAGAGAGAAGTGGCCTTTGCCCAGTACTGGGACATTGATGGCTATTTAATAAATTATATATATAAGAATTTACCTAGAGACAATAAAGCGGACAAAGTACTAGAACTTTTGTAAATTGTGCCTAAAAAAGAACGTTATTAAGAGTTATAGAATCAAGACGCGGAACGATGTTCGGCCATCTTATACGACATGACGATTTGATTAAAAATCTGATAGAAGGAAAAATAGAAGCTAGAAGAGGAAAGCCAAGACGGGCTTATGTTCCAAATAAAGGAGAAGGCAAAAGTTGTGTCGGACAAAGGAGGTCAAAACGATGGCTGAGGATAGGGAGACATGGAAAAAACTCCACCGACAAGAACAATGTTCTTAAATTTAAATGAAAAATGAATAAAGCGGAAAGTTATATACTGTTACTTTTGTTTATTTTGTGCCTAAAATTATGTAATTTTTCAGTTGTACTGTGTGATCCGCAGCCTTTGCGGTTGTATCACTCATAACACTAGGAATTATAGTTATAATTTTACAACTTGGCTGGAGTAAATTAATGCAACTGAATTATCAATATATCCCATAATCAATCTAAGAAGACTAATATGTGTTAAAAATGTAAATGTGAGTTTATTTGTTTGTTTGATCTTCACGCTTTACAATACAATTACCAATTTTCTGAAATTTCACAAAAGTACAAATTGTTAGAATCACTAAGAAGGACAAGGGGACCTTTCATCCTGGGAAAAAGCATTCTTATCGTGGGAAATTTGCGAGGCGAAGCCGCGGGCAATAAATAATGTGGGTGTAATACCAAGTACTTAGGTATATTAATTCTGTAGTAATACTTATATATTTATATTTAAAGAGTACTAAAATGGCCATGGGAACATGCGTAAAGGAGGTCGGGATCAGTGGAGGTCCCGCGGAGATGAGGCTGCTTCTTGCTAGCTCGTCCGCTGCAATTACCCAGTGAGTTACTGTGACTTTGTAACCTTTAAAAAATTACCACCATTTAACTATTTTAATGTCCCCACTGGTGGGGCTTTCCTTACGGATGGATGAGGAGGATGACACACCATGCGTGCACGATGGGTTTTAACAACTAAATACAGCTGGGACCAACGGTGTATCGTGCCTTCTGGAGTACGGAAGAGCTACATAGGATCTATAGAATCTCAGCTTTAAAAGAAATGTATTTGTGATTGAACGCAATTAAATTATTTGCCATTATCTTCTCCATTTCACACACTAGCCGGAAATCATCAACCAGAGTGCAAGGCACGATATTTTTCTCCACCGGAAGCAAGTTGTGGTGGTGGTCGATGAGTCAGATTGGTACACAAACTGATAAAGCACGGGCAGGATTTGAACCTAGGACCTTTGCAGCCACTCGGCCTACATTGGCATCGCTTTCAATCAGCTATTAGTTATTATTATACCTAATAATGAGCTGGTCAGATGATGAGAGTCGGAAGATGGCTGTACCCATTGAATTAGAAAAACTATATGGCTGTACCTAACTCTGTACCAAAACGCAGAGTTTCGTCTCATTGGTCTTCTTTATAAGCTTTCCCTAGTTTTACGACTATATAATATGTTATTAAAATGAATGAATTAATTCAATAAAGACTTTATTAATTTCAGTAAATCTAAATTTTATGAAAGAGGTCACTGGCGCCAGACTCGACACTCAATGAGTTTATCGTCATCGTACGTACTTAATTTTGCTGTAAGATTTTTTTGTATACTAATCGTTATTTTATGTAATTTTTTATAACTCGAAAACTGCTTATTTATTTTATATTTTTACATAAGTATTAAACATGTTTTATCGTAAGTTTTTCGTTATTTGTCTCATTGCAATATTTAAAATAAAAAGAACTTGATTTATTTACGTAGGTACATAAATAAAAGTCAAATCAAAAATTAACATTCTAATAAGTACCTATATAAGTATGATATTATAAATGCGAAAGTTTGGATGTGAGTTTGTGAGGATGTTTGTTACTCAATCACGCCAAATCTACTGGACGGATTTCGATGAAATTTGGTACAGAGGTAGATAATGACCGATAGCATTTGGATGTGAGTTTGTGAGGATGTTTGTTACTCAATCACGCCAAATCTACTGGACGGATTTCGATGAATGGTACACGGGTAGAAAATACCGGGAATAGCACATAGGGTACGTTTTATCCCGAAATTCCCACGGGAGCGAAGCCCCGGGGCGCAGCTAGTTCAATATAAATTTTGTTTTGATTTTAATGAAAAATCAGATGGTTTAATTTTTTTGCGTTCAATACATAATAAGAAAAAATTTAGGTTAAAGTTACAAAAAAATCTCAAAATTCATCACGCTCAAAATTCTATTTATTAATGCAGTATTTAGGTAATGTATAAAATATGACATCACAGCATCATTACTTTTTGGAAAAAGGGCCTAATAACTAATTGATTTTTCCAAGCGAATGAAAGTGGTCTATCCACGACCCGGTCACAATGTGTGTGAACCATAGAGCTAGAAACAAAAATTTGAATTCTTTGACACGCATGCATAGTATTAAACATGGCCACAGTCCTACTCATAGACAAAGAAAAAAAAAAACAAATATTTCCTTATTACTCTATGGTCCGCCTGCCACGTCTTGGGCACGGCTACGGCTCATGTGTGGAGATAGACCTTATTAAACGGTTGTATCATCCTTGCCTTAAACCAACTAATTCTAAACTATTATAGTCAATTAATTTAACCTTCATTGTTTATTATAACATAAATAAATCTAAATAAACAAATCATATAGATTGAGGTAGCCCTAAAGTAAGTCGAGAGAGTGACTTCCAACGGCCCCGGCGGTCCTGCCCCGGTGACGGGGCCGTTGGAAAAAAAAATTCCAACGGCCCCGGCGGGCGCGGATTTTGCGTTGACGGGGCCGTTGGAAAAAAAAAATTACCAACGGCCCCGGTGTGTTTTTTACATGGGACCGATAGCATAAAAAATATTGCATACGCTCCGTTGTGTAATAGTGTATAAAGGGGGGAATTGTGTATTATTTTGTAGATTTTAAATATATAATGATATTAAAAAAGAGTTTGTATGTAACAAATGTACACCCCCCCCCCCCCTTTAAACACTACCGGAGCGTATGCTTTAAATTTTTATGCTATCCGTCCCATTTAAAAACACGCCGGGGCCGTTGATAATTTTTTCCAACGGCCCCGTCAACGCAAAATCCGGCCCCACCGGGCCCGTTGGAATTTTTTTTCCAACGGCCCCGTTACCGGGGCCGGCCCTGCCGGGGCCGTTGGAAGTCACTCAGTCGAGACTTCTGTTATGGGTTGTACATGACAAGACATTTCAATATTCAAAAGATATAAAGTCCTGTTCCAGCATCCCAACCCACTTGATCCTTTTGTCTCAACAAATCCATCCATAAAAGTCACTGCGCAGACGCACCTAATTATGTACTAACATCATTGTTCTCCCTCATTAAACTTTCATCATGTCAAGTACTTGTCAGCGATAAAAATGTCGTTAATTAGCATACAAAGTGTACTACACTGCTCAGTATTGGTGACAAGGCAAATTAGTCGCTCATTAATAAATTATAGTAAGGATCCTTGTAGAAGGCGAATGATTTCGGTGAGATCGGTGACTCGACATTTATCATCATGAAGAAAAACCAGCGCGACAAACGATTTTGTACTGGTAAATTGAAATGATACATTAACTATTGATTTAGAAAAATGATCGAAAGCATTTTATATAGTACTTATTTTTTTTGTAATTCTTTAGCTCGATAGTACATAAACTTGACATTGCGTTTTCTTAAAACACTTCTGAAAATTTTGATTAAATTACAAGAAATATTACGAATCATACACACACACACCACGATTGTGTGGTATCTAAATCTTTGGTGGTATCACACAATGGTGTGTCTATAAATTGTCTAATCAAAATTTACCACGACCTACACGAGCATAACCCGATAAGCAATCCAAAGACCTATCCTGAATTCCTAAAATTTATGCCCCTAAAGTTAGCCATTTAATTGGCGCTGTAAGAGCGGACTTATCGCCTATTATCTATTCTGAGCTTTGGTATTCAACTTGAATCTCGATTATTTGAGTTTGTCGTATAAGGTGTAGTCTGATTAATGAGATAAATTCAAAACTATGCGACCCAATATTGGAAGGTGGCGCATACTAAAGACTAAATAGCCTTTGTGTAAATTCTTGTATTGTTCCCAAAAATTTTACCGTTTTAATGTTGATAATCACGTAACAACTGTTTTTCGTCATTTAAATAAGATTTAATTTTTTATAAATATCCAAATAAGGAAAAGTAACCATCACAAGCAGTCATCAAAATTCCGATAAAGCAATGTAACGGACAATCCGATAATTAAGCTAGGAAACACAAGTAAAAAAATGTTGGGTATAAAAATACAAAAATATTTTGTTCAGGAAATAAGTAAGTACTTACCTATATCGAATATTTTTCATAATAATACATAATATAAAATACAAATTCTCTACTTGCCACTAAATCCTCTCAACCAACTAGCGCAATATAAACTTAATTCTAACTCTAACGGTTCTTTAGCATAGTTAGCACACTGATAATGTCGGAACTGGCTATTGTCAGCTACTGGCCGAAGGAAGTGATATTATGAAGGCAACCTTGCAAACAATGGTCTACCGCGAGACAAGCCAGGTTTCTCTAATGAGCTATTATGCGGTTAGCAAGACTTCAACTTGTACTCGCAAAGTGTAGTATAGGTAAGTGATTGTTCGCTTTTGCAACGGGTCATTAACTCGTATATGTAACTAGATTTTGGCCCGCGGCTTAACCCGCGTGAATTTCCCTCGGTAACAGTGCTTTTTCCCGGGATGAAAGGTATGTCCTTCTCAGTACTTCTGACTACGTGTAGGCGAAATTTCAGGAATATTGGTTCAGTGGATAGAGCGTGAAGAGGCAACTAACAAACAAACAAATTCACTTTCGCATTGATAATATTAGTTAGGATACTGGCTTTTTGCTCGAAGCTTTGTTTGCGCGAATTTCGTTTTACCCTTTTTCTTCTTCTTCTCATTGAAGAGCTGTGCTCTTGTCGGTGGAGTACACGTCACGCCTAACTCGGCTTTACATTTTATGTCTTGATACGACACGACTCCCTGCCTTGTCTTTCAGTTAGTTTGCCTCTTGCTCGGTCTCCCGGAAAGGAAAGGTGAATGCAAGAAGAGGTCCACTCTTCTTGCTTTTACCTTTCCTTTAATTATATTTTTAAATAAGTCATCGTGTCGTATCAATTGGCCAATTTCAGGAATGATATTTCCAAAATTCCTTTGTTAGTTCTTACATACGTAACTAAAGAATCTGTCTGCAAAATTTAGATTTTCTATGATCAAAGGTTTTAATTCAGCGTGTGTTAATAGTTGGCTCATCTTTCGTACTGTGGGATAAATAGAAAAATATACCACTTTTTATAGAAAAACGTATTTCAAGTGATAAACTGGTTTAGTGGCCCACTGTACATATAGATGTAAGCGATTGTTCGTCACCAAGGGTTTTTTTTCGGCTCGAGAAACGTACGAGTATTATCTATCACACTCGATTAGTTGACTGGAAAAAAAGAAGGTTTTTTTTAAATGGTTTTACCCATTGAATGAATTTGTATTTGACTAATATTGTGCCCAAGAATACATTTTTGGTTTCGCGAGCTGTTTTCCTAAAACTTTTTATTAAGCCTTTATGTTAATTTTTTTAATTATCTATTTATATGTATATTCACATTCAAAGTATAAAATAATGACGTAAGTAATTATTGTCATAGGTAATCCCATACGTTTACTTATCTTTGGAGTATTTTAATTACAAATATACATAGAATGTAATTAACAGAAAGGATAATAAATAGGTACCTAATTGTACAATATTTTCAGCGACTGGTGAAAACTTCCTGTTTTAATATTAATGATAGTGTTTTCGCATTTGCTAACGAAGTAATTATATCAGGAAAAACAAATGAAGTTTTAATTGACTTTGTTGCTAATTATTCTGTAAATTGCTAAAGTTTTGCCAAGTTTCGGAAACATTAATGGTATCATATATTTTATTCTACCTAGGCTATTGCATGATGAGCTTATTTCTCCAAAAATAAATGTGCCACACCTAAATACACGTACTTAAAGTCCATTTATTCATAATTGTCCTATTATGTAAACAATCTTACCATGTCTTTTTATGATTTTACAACAATATAAATTAAAATAGACTTTTTTAGGAAATTACTTTCGTGGTTAATAAATGTTTTACTTCAGAATGTTTAGGTTTGAACTAATATTTGATTTATTTTAACAAAATTCAACAAAAAGTACTGTGAAGATTGTTTACATAATAGGACAATTTTAAGAAAAAACGGAGTTTACGTCTACTATTTTCATTAAATATTTTAAAACACTAAATAGTATTTTATTTGTTCTGGTAGGTCTCTGTCAAACTAACCTTGTATTTAGAGCTATGCTCTTATCGGTAACATTAAGTGGAATGAAACACTCAACGACTTTCCTGTAATTGGAGTGGTTTTGCCAACTCTTTCAAACTTAAAATTTTAATGCGAAATGCGCAAGTTTGGATGTCATCACTCACGCAAAATCTATTGGACGGATTTCGATGAAATTTGGTACATGGGTAGAAAAATGCCGGGAATAGCACATATGGTGGTATATACATATACTTTTTATCCCGAAATTACTATGGGAGCGAAGCCCCGGGACTCAGCTAGTTACATAATAAAAAAAAGACAAAAAGAAGTATTTTTACCGTTTTATACAAGAACTTAGTTGGAGCTAAGTAATGCAAGGCTGAGTGGCGGGCGATAAAGAAATAGGATATCCTACGGAAGCTCGGAAGTCGGACGTTCTGATGGTATCAGGGAAACCCCCGCTGACCCAGTACACTCGGGCCAAGGCAACTTACTATTTCAAAGATATTTTTATAATCAAATTAATGAACAGTTGAAATAATTGGGCTAGGTACGCCCTGAGTTTCTAATTTTATACACTAGCTTTTGCCCGCGGCTTCGCCCGCGTGAATTTCCCACGGGACCAGTGCTTTTTCCCGGGATGAAAGGTACCCTATGTCCTTCTCCGTACTTCTAACTATGTGTATGCAAAATTTCTGGAAGATTGGTTCAGTAGATGAAGCGTGAAGTTGAACGAACCAACAAACAAACTCACTTTCGCATTTATAATATTAGTTAGGATTTATACGGGTAACTCACGTAAGTTAGGTACCTACCCGTTTATTTTAATTAGAATATATTCATCATTAGTGTAGTGTATCGAAACTAGGTATAAATACATAAATACTTAATAATAAATTAGCCTGAAATTAACAAATTGGTTGTAAAATTTTAATGCAATTTATCGAATGAGTAATATTTGTGCTAAAAGTAAATAAAGTTATAAAACCTACACCTTCAACCGAAATAATAATAAACTAGCAAACTATAAACATACAGAAGTAAACGCAAAATTTCATAAACTGTTGGCTCACACAACTTTATTAGTAGGTTGGCCAGATTTATACCGTTCCATTTATAATGTTGCCTCACGCCAGCGCCCCCGCTTTCTAGGGGTTGATTTCTTGACAAATTTCAAGAAAGGGCTGCCACAGGGTTGACGTTAACATTACTATTATTGTTAAAAAATGCCTTGATAAATGTTGCGAATAACTTGCCGATAGACTTGTCAAATGTGGAATGAATAACGTCACATGCATGATGCATAGAGTTAGGTATGGCATAAATAAAAATTATTTTTTTCCTTTTCTCCAAACTTTATCCTAATCCTAACTAATCTTCGAGCAACAAGGACTTCCGCGCGCGGCACGGAAGGAGTCCGTGTCGCTCTATGTAACTAATATTATAAATGCGAAAGTGAGTTTGTTTGTTTGTTACCTCTTCACGCTCTGTCTATTGAACCAATCTTCCTGAAATTTCGCATACACATAGAATAGTACTGAGAAGAATATAGGGTACCTTTCATCCCGGGAAAAAGCGCTGTTTCCGTTCACGCGCGCGAAGCCGCGGGCAAAAGCTAGTTTATTATAGTTTTAATAGTTTGCATTCTTCTGTGAAATAGGGAATGAGGTTCAAATGTGAACCCTGTATGTAAGGTTTGGTTCTTGACTACTCAAGTAACTTAAGGAAATCTATATCGTTATTAGTTTTATTACGATAAGCGGAATACGTAAATAAAAGCTTATTATGACAAATGACAATGACAATATTATGAGAAATCCCTTTCTGGGATAAGTCCGCCATTATTGTACGCCTCTCTTGTTATTTCGCTACCTTTTTGTATTTTTCTTATGTGTATGTGCAATAAACAGTTAACAAACAAACAACAACCTTTAGATACTGTATTATTTTCCTTTTAACATTTTTGCTAACCGTCATGCAAAATATGGAAATAAAAGTGTACATTAAAGTTAATTACAAATGCCAGCCCTAGGAAATGGGGCAAATTGACCAGTCGTTATAAAGGCACTGACCCAGCGCCCTGAGCTCTAATGAATGACCTTTACGCCAGGGCTGAAATGCAACCTTTACGACAAGCATTGTGCGAATGAGTTTACTTGTAACCTTTTAATATGAAAACCTCGACTGTGATGTACCTAATAACATGCTGTACTTACTCAAGTGTCTAATAAATGTTCTTGAACTTGTTACTTATAGTATGTTTGTCAATCACGGATTTTGATGAAAAGACATTGTTCATCGCCGGCTTACTGCGGACAGTTCGTTCAATAAATTATTTTAGTTAATGGCATCCCAGAACACACGTAAAAGTCGACATCTTTGATTTGAGTATCGGAAACGCAAAAAATACTTACTAAATGGTATATTTTAATTATAGATATTCATACTCCAATATATATTTATAAAATCTATTTGACATTAATTATGATGAATGATAATACTATTATTTATTGAACTAACTGTCCACAGTAAGCCAAGCCCTCATACACTTTGAACAAAGTCCTTTGGTACACGGGTAATACTGGTAATAGTATATAGGGTATTTTATCCCGAAAACCCCATGAAAGTGAAGCCCCGGGACGCAGCTCGTCTGATATAAAAATAACTTACCAGTGTTAGTTAAAATAAACGGGTTACAGTACGTACTGTAACCCGTTGTACGTACGTAGTTAAGTCCGCCTTTTACTTTTTGTAATAAAGTTAAATAAATAAATAAAAATAAATCAAATACTGTAGGTTGGGGGTTGGGGTTTTTAATAATATAACTTACCAGTAGTTTCGTTGATATTGAAGAACGGAGTGAATGGGTTTCCTTCAGACACCAGCCCATATCTGATCTGCCTGGGCGCCCCCTTGTCTCCATCTTCAGCACGGACCTTCAAATTAAAATAAAGTCAGTCTCTGTTCATTAGATAAACGTAGCTTTTTAATATAGTCATTAGATCCCGATTGTTAGTCCTATAAGTCCTACTAATCCTACTGATATAAACGTGATACCTAGTTTACAATAATGGTTGGGTATGTTTGGTTTTTGTTACGTTTTCACTGTTTGGTATATAGGTAGGATAAAAGCTGAAAAAGCGTTCTTTTTATCCTAAAATTCTCACGACAGCGGAGCACTACTTACACATACATACATATTCTCACGTCTTATTCCCGTGGGGATAGTCAGAGACTAGCGATTTTCACTTGCTACGATCCTTACAGATTTCTTGCTTCCTTGCTCCTTCTACACTCATCACTCTATCGCATGCTCGCCGGTTATGCTCCTATATCCATTATTTATATACAGTACTACTATACTAAGATACTACTAGATACTAAGGTCTATTTTATCTACGATCCAGGTCAGCTTAAACTCAATTAGTTATCTCTAGTCAAGCCTAACTTGAAACATGAAATGTACCTCCGGCCAGCCAAGGCCTCGGTCGGTATATCGATAGCAATTATTTGAAGAGGCTACTTCCAAACCTAGCAATAATATTTTAAACTCCCTTTGTTAGACAAAGCTTTAGGATGTCAACCGAGAGGTTACATTAATAAGGTCTCATCTTTCTGTGATGATAGATAGATCTGTTACTGTATTGATTCAATACTTTTGACTTGTTAGATTTCCATGATTTTTTTAAGCGGATAGTTTAAAACCTGTGATATGACAAATTATCCCGATGCTCCATGTCATAGTTACCTTTACAACAATATCTCCCGGCGTCACCTGCCGTGGAAGATGGGTGATGGGCGGTGCCGATGTGAACACCGGGGGCATATCCTGCACATCTTGGACTACGATGACCACCTCTATACCAGCGATGTTGCGGGTATCCTTGCCCACTTCGACGTATGGGTCCTAAAACAAAATAAATACGTCTTAACTTATTCGTTATTCACAGTTGGGTTTTACCGTGTTCAATGAACATGGCACATGGCATGACGGCTCATCCTATTTGTTTACTCATCTCAAAAGTATGCCTCACTCAACCTATATAGGTATTGTCTTTATTCAACCGAAATTTCGGCAATTGAATAAAAATAAAAATAAAACTATCAAGTCACCAATTTTGAAGCCTAGCCTATTATGAACCTCGAGCTTATGTAGTTAGATGAGATTATGTTTGATATAAGTAATTTAATTATGAAGGTGATATAACACCATATTAAAAGAAACTATTTCATACAGATTTTAATTACAAAAAAGTGAAACGCTATTTCGCATACATAAACACCAAAATAGTTACGTAAATTGTTTACTATCGCCTTTTTTCACTTCAATTACAACCATTTAAGTAAGCTATTAGTCATAAAAGCGTTATAAAAACGTTTAAAAGTTCAATTAGAGTATAATGCATATCTCGTGACCATATTTGGGGTTTTACTCGAAGGCAGTTGACCGAAATCTAAGAGCTTGTTATGGTCGGGTATTCGACTAATTTAAGTGAAGTGGGTTAACAATATCAACACACGAATGGTAACGAAGGGTTCCAGATGGCCCACTTTATTGTAAGATTGTGAGAATATTATATGGGCACGAAATGAAATACTTTTTACACAACTGACCAAAAAGAAGTGTTATGTTTTCAGGGTTCATGTAGCCCTTTATTCCACAATAATCCTGAACGGCTTAGATTTTGTTGTGAGAGGTATTTGTATTCCTCCGAGTGACAGGTGCTATGTGAGATATCAGTCGTGTTTTTTATTTTCTAATAATTAGCTTGTTCTCTAATTAATATAAAGGCACAAAACACTTAAAGCCACAAACATTTGAAATCAAAAATAATGAAAAATACTGACGAAAGGTGCCATGGGTCCGTAATGTTAAAAATAAATGTATGATTTTATGGATATTTATTATGGACTTAATGTTGAGAATGTGCAAGAAAATATAAAAGAAATAAAAACAGTCTAATTATGACAGGTATACTCAAGTCATCCCTTACCGCGGACATCCACATACCGCGAACCGCGAGTTGGGCCTATCTATGTATAAGTTTCAGCTCGAGGTAACTTCAGGTCAAGCAAAGGGACCTTATTGAAGTCCAGCTTCCATACATTCAGAATCTAATATGACCGTTTTCTATTTAGTTATGCATTATCAAAAAAAATGTTTTTAAGAAAAAGTCTTTTAATTATGACCCAAATCGAAGTATATAAACAGTTTTTACCAAAAACGAAGTTAATTTTTTGAAAATCCTATTTCCTCTAGAGGCGATTTCTTTCCCACCGTGTGACGAGAATAAGTATACTCCCATCTTAGTCCATGCCATACTCCCAACTTAGCAGTATAAACGGGCTATACACACAATACACCTTTTCAAATAAGTACCTATATACTATGTCTTACCACGGCTAGAAGAGTTAAGTGGTACATCGACTGGGCTTCGAAATCCAAGGGCCCAACCAGGAATATTGTGCCTTCTGTGTTTTCTGTGGACACGCGACGCTGGCGAATAGCGAACAGAGGAGAACCCTGGAACATTTTTAATCTGTTTTAATATGTGATATAAAAAAAAACAAATAAATAAATAAAGGGAACTTTAATTTATAATGTCTGCGCATATAACGAACTTTTTAGTCATCTAAATCTTATATTCCTTTTGTATTATGAATCTTTGCTGCCAAAAATAAATTGCATTATTTTTTAACACTGATCACCAGTGAGGTCACCAGTCCCGGTTAAAAATACTTAGATAAAAATGCATTTGTTGCGTAGATCTGGCTAAAGACATTTGCCCAGCTAAGTAATTTTTTAGTTATTTAAAAATTCTACATATTTTTAATGTATTGATGTAAGAATATTAAATGTTTAATAATAAAATCTTGTAATTAATTAAAAGTGGGAACAAGCGTTAATAAGGCCTCGGACCCTTCTGACCCACGCACCCATTCAAAAGCGAGCTGTCTATATTACTTTTACTATATTGTCAGGACATGGTCTCCATTAAGTATTACATTTAAGTGGTCGATAAAACCTGGCTATAGAAGCCTGGCATTCACCACGGTTGTGAGAATTTAACACGGCTCCTCTTAATGCAATATAATTGAGCAACATCTTTGGACATGCCTACCCCTACTGAGCACACTGTGTTGTACTCTTGCACATAATGTAATGGCCAGTGTTAAATTTAAAAATCGAAAAATTCTTGTCAGAAATAGTTAAAAATTATTACAAATTAAAATGTGGTTTAGAATTATTTCATATGACACAAGAAAACATGTTAATACATTTTCAAGACTCATAACTCGGCGTAAGGAATGTATAGTAAATCCTACCTTACTCCAAGTTTATTAATAACCTTGTTATGGCCAAGTTAATACTCAGTTACACCGGTATTAACTAGATCTAGTGTAAATTGGGTTTAGGCTTAGAGTAAGAGATTTTTATTAATAAGACTGTTAATGTTAAATGTTATTTCTTTAACAAAACAAAATTTCGAGTAGGTATGTGTCAACGTAAAGTCATTACTAAAACGACAGAGGTATATCCCAAAGTAAACAAACTTAATTAAATGATTAATTCTTAGCAAATACAAAGTGGGTGGTAAATTATGCAATATAAACAGTGGTATATGTTAAATAGGGACTTAATCATAAGTCATAACAAAGTGTAACTATAAATTTAATTTATTTCTAAGTTGAGTAGTAAACAATAAGTTTACTTTCGTTTAGTTGTAATCTACCAGTTATGAAATTCATCTAATGACCAACCAATGTATTACCTAATTTAACGTTCACTTTCATACAATATCTTTCATTCGCATATCCCTCTTCATGTAGGGTCGGCAAAACATCTGAGCCTTTTCCACACTATTTTTATTTACTTTATTTTATCCACATTATGCTGAACACTTTCCATCCATTAGCCTTCCTCGGCTTCTATCAAGCAATATCCAACTTAGTAGGTTATCTACATTTATAATTATCTAACTTTCGCCCGCGGCTTCGCCCGCGTGAATTTCCCACGGCAACAGTGCTTTTTACCGGGATGAAAGGTATGTCCTTCTCCGTACTTCTAGCTATGTGTAATGTGTATGCGAAATTTCAGGATGCTTGGTTTAGTTTATAAAGCGTGAAGAGGTAACAAACAAACAAACAAACTCACTTTCGCATTTATAATATTAGTTATGATTAGGATTTACGTTATGTTTAGATAATTTTCATCAATAACCGATCGAGTCAACTTACCCACAGTTCTAATTCCAGAGGCTTCGGTGAGAGAGGTGTTTTTCTCGCAATAACGATCTCCAGATCTGTTCCACGCTTTGCGTCCTGAGAAAATGAAAAAAGAATAATTTACCTGTGAAATAAAATAATTATCTCGATAAAACAAGAGTTTATCCCTAAAAAAAATTCTAAATTCACAGAATTTATTTTTTAAGAAAATGTTTGGGGAGGTTAAAGACCACTAGACAATTTTTAATTACAATTTTTATTTTCAATAACTTTTTTGACCTCTGCGAGATAAACCCTCCCCTCATACACAGATGAGATAAGATACATCTTTCAGGACAAAAATGAGACAAAGGAAACAAAAGCTTCAATTAAAAGAATTTGTCATTTTTGCAATAAGCCGAAAATTTGAAAACTGTTAAGTCCCAATTTTTCGTAAAAATGCGTCATAAACTATTGCGGTTAATTCTAACATGTGGTATTCGTCATCATCATCAATCATCTCGCATCACCGCAGCGACGCCATTTGTTGTCTGCGAGCGACAGATGCTTTTTACACATGGATGCTGGATGGATAATCTGTATCAATATACATAAAATTATTCCGTTACAGAAAACGCATAGCCAAAACTACTGGGCGTAGGAAGCTGAATTTTCGCATTAGGTTCGCTATATCATTAAAACCTACTAGATAAAGTTAACGTGAACGCGTGTCCCGCACTTGCTTTTAAAATGGACTCCTAATGAGTTCAAAACTATAGTCACCAATTCTGATATAATAGATCGCACTTTCCTTTTAAGGGTTCCGTAGTCCGACAAGGAACCCTTATAAGATCGTTCAGTCCGTCCGTCCTAGTTAGTCACAGCAGAATATCTTCTACGTTTATGGACTGATTTGCATATAACTTCACATATAGATCTCATTTTTAAAAATACAAAAAATTAAAATTACCCGTTTTTAAGGGTACCTCCCCATACATGTAAAGGGGGGGGGGGGTGAATTATTTTTTTGAGTGCACCCCCTTGTATGGGGTATCGTTGAAAAGGACTATGAAAATAAGGTAGAGTTTCCATACAACACTTTTTTATCAGCTTTACCATTTGCGAGATATAGTCCGCCAAAGTCATTTACACGGTGTCCCCCCCCCTGTAATTTCTAAAGTATATTAGGTCCAAGAACCTATAAACTTCAAATCACTCATGTAAAGAAACGGCGCGGAAACTCTTATTTAAAATTGTTTCGGGTATCCTGTGATGAATACTTTTGAAATTATAAATAAAATAAAAATATATACTATTTTCCAAAAAAACGCAAGAAATGCAAAACAGCGCGGTGCCAAAAATGACTACGGAACCCAATTTAATGCGTGGTCCGACACGCACTTGGCCTGTTTACTTGCTTTATATTATCTGATTTTTACTATACGATCGTAATTGACTGACCCATTTTTACTATAATAAAAAAAAAAAAAAACCTATCAATTAAGGAGTATAAATAATTTTACCTCTGGCACTAAAACAATGCTTGGCTGATGAGGAAATATCTTTTCCCTCGGCGTGGTAGCGTTGGTCCCGGTGACAGAGCAGGCGATCCAAGAGCTGCGCCCCCTGGTGTTTCTGACGGACAACCTGAAGTCCACGTATCGCCCGGGCTCCAGCCTCCTCAGCAAGATGATGTTGGCTTGGCAGACCGAGTTGTATCGGGTGCACGGGAGCGACTCCACGCCGATGTCGAGGCGACCCCAATGGCCTAAGTACAAATTGATAATATTTGTAGGTTAGTTTTATTCCCAGTTAATGTTCCTACTGTTGGGGCACTGGCCTTCCTTATGGATTGATAGGGAGGACGGGCCTTGACCCATCACACGACCCCCATTGCGAGTATATGAGTTTTAATTATTTCGAGCCGGGACTAACATGCCTTTCGAAGCACGCATGAACTCGACATAATACATTTTTGGTCACCCATCCAGTGACCGACCATTTCGAAAGTTGCTTATCCGCCACTATAGCAAGGCCAAGCCGACCGCGTGAAATCACTTTAACTCCTTATAGTAGGTTTGTTTATTTCGACAATATTGTTATTAACACACTTAAGTCTGAGGTATATGTAATATGTAGTAGATCAGTCTTCTAGCCTAGTAGAGACACTAGGAGGAGCCGAATCCAGGTGCTGGGGTCGAACACCGGGTCGCCGCCCCGGGACTTATTCACTGTTCTTACCGACGAGTTCAAAATGCAGCGGATAGTCAAAGTCCGGGTCGGACGCCCGGATCTGGTAGATAACTGAGTCGACTGCGGCGTCAGCTGGCACCAGGACGAGGCGCATCAGGGTGCCGGGGTCGAACACCGGGTCGCCGCCATATGACTTATTCACTATTCTTACTAACGAGTTCAAAATGCAGCGGATAATCAAAGTCCGGGTCGGACGCCCGGATCTGGTAGATAACTGAGACGACTGCGGCGTCAGCTGGCACCAGGACGAGGCGCATCAGGGTGTCGGGGTCGAACACCGGGTTGCCGCCATATGACTTATTCACTATTCTTACTAACGAGTTCAAAATGCAGCGGATAATCAAAGTCCGGGTCGGACGCCCGGATCTGGTAGATAACTGAGTCGACTGCGGCGTCAGCTGGCACCAGGACGAGGCGCATCAGGGTGCCGGGGTCGAACACCGGGTCCCCCCCCAGGACTTATTCACTATTCTTACCAACGAGTTCAAAATGCAGCGGATAGTCGAAGTCCGGGTCGGACGCCCGGACCCGGTAGATGACGGAGCCGACTGCTGCGTCAGCTGGCACCAGGACGAGGCGCATCAGGGTGCCGGGGTCGAACACCGGGTCGCCGCCCCGGGCGCCCCATGCTAGGCAGAGCAACACCACGGCCGAGGCAAACGTCATCCTGGGAACAATAAAAAAATATATGTTAAGTAAAATATTTTTTGGAAAGGCAAAGAAACTAATAAGACTTGCAATTTGTCAAAAGATTGTTAAAAGTTTTAGTTTTTGATACCTACTCATTTACAAAAAAGAAGTTGTTCGGCCAAAAATATAAAACTTAATTTCTGGAAGCCTGTACGGTCTATTTCTCCCTTTCTCTACTTCGTCTGTCTCATCCAATGTTGCAATACTTTTGATACTTATACTACTATAAAAGTAGTATAAGTATCAAAAGTAACTTACTTAAGTTGATACTTATACTACTATAATAGTAGTATAAGTATCAAAAGTAAATAATAATTATTTTAAAATACAAAAGGTTTGTATTCGTGGATAGATGTAACTTAACCACCTTAATCTTCTGGAAACTTGTACAAACTTATTATTAAAAAGTTAATGCAAGAATCTAATAATATGTTATTTCCCTTGCTTACTACTCTTGTGTAACCGTTCGTTAACCCAAATAAATAAAATAAATAAATAAAATAATATAAAATCAATGTTTTATTTTTTTAAATAGCCGTACCCCTCACTGGTGTCTGTGCTAATTTACGATACAAGTAAGAATAGAAATCGCAAGCTTTTGTTTTCATTAGTCTTTTTGCACTTCACTATCTATGTGATGTATCGTGAGAACCTAACGCAAATAGAATTGCAACACTGGCTACAGTAAAATTATGGGTTCTTCTACTTTTCGAAGATGTTGATAAATCACTGGTTTTCTGATTCTGAATCTTTATTTCTCAACATAGTATACAACATGGTAAGTATCTTACCACATTTGAGCATCAAAAGCTTCCTCACGCGAGAGGCCGATCTACTTTATAATAAGCATACACTTTATATATAAAATTACCATATTGATATCAATAAAATGTCGAATTACAACGTATTAACGATAACTTTATTATTTCGGACAACGTTAAGTCCACCATTTGTATCTTATTTTTTTAACTTTGTGCAATAAAGTTTACATAAATAGAATCAGATAAATATAGTCAGACAGATCTACAGTGTATCTATATTTTAGAAGCAAGTCCATTATTATCCTTTGTCTATAAAAAATATGCTGCAAAGAGAAAAATACCTCTTTGATAGAAGCAAGTAAAGTCTCTTCCCAAGAGAGGGTTCTTGTCTTTGCCCAGCGATTGGGTCTGAACAACTAAATATAATCTATACATATAATAAAACAGTAAAAATATTTTGTCTGTACATTTAGTATTTTTGACTAAAATGGATAGAGGGACACTTAAAAAGAACAATAGAAAGCAAAAAAAATTTTTTGGAATTTCTTGTCTGTCTGTATGTATGTACGCGTTTCACGCAAAAACTACTGGACGGATTTTAATGAAACTTTTTTTTGTTGTATAGCTATTAAGCCTGGGCAACATATAGGCTATAATTCATTTTGAAAACTGGAACACCTGATGAAGAACCATAACAGAACAGCTAAACTATAAGAAATATGGAAATGGTGCCTTAGCAAAAATCGTTCAACCTGATGAGCATTTTCTGCTGACGTATAAAAATTGAAGATCTGGAACATTTGATGAAAAGCTCCAAGAGACCAGCTACACTATAACATATATGGAAATGGCGCCTTAGCAAAAATCGTTCAACCTGATGAGCATTTTCTGTAGACGTATAAAAACCAAAGATTAAACACAGGAAACAGTTTGGAACACAAAAAGACTTTTCATCTAAGCCAAAGTCACGCGGGCGAAGCCGCGGGCTAACAGCTAGTAATAAATAAACTATTCGATAGAATGTTTTCCTAGATTTAATCCTTTCCAATATCCGCCATAGAAAAGAAGTCTCTAAAGTCGTTTCGCAAGACAGAGAGAGTATTACCAAATAAGTCTAAGTTTCTAAGCACAGTAAGCAGAAAAGTGTGTCCTTTGGTCTTTGAATAGCGTTCGGTAAGTTGAGGAGGTAATTGTTGAATCTCTGCCGTTTCTAACAATCACTAACGAGGATGGCATAAGTGTAGACGGTGCCAAATAGAGATACCCAATTATTTCCGTAACAGAATATACAATAGTTCATTTTCTCATTAATGGCTGGTGCCAGACTATTTCTTTTATTTATCTAAATTAGGTACCAATTTATTAAATTGTTTAACTAGTACATACCACATAATTTGGTAAATAACTTGTATTTTAATTTTAATTGTGGTTAAAAATCCTTCGCAAGTAAAGGATTTGATGTGCTCTGATGATAAGTAGTTGAACACAAATTGGCTTAAAAATAGTTAAATTTGGTTAACTAAACGGAACATAATAAAACTGATAGATAAATCTCATTCATGAGATTCTTTTTTTTTTATTCGAACCCCTAAAACATTTGTTGAAACAGCGAAGTCAACTTCCAACAACCATTTTTATTTCGAGTGAGTCTGAGAGTAGATATAATTGAATTTGGTTGTTCTGTAAATCTTAAATTGAATTTCCAGTTGTCATAAAAGAAGAGCCTAATTGATGGCCATTATTACTGAGTTTAAATAAGATCGCTTTTGGATTTTGAAAGAAAACTTCTCAATATTAATATAATGGGAATATCGAAACTTCGGCAAACAGATATGCTTGCGTGATCGTTGCGATATAATCAATGCGGGAATTTCGATTGATGTTTGTATTGTTTGTTTTTGGAATGTTTTTTTTTTACCAGGCGAAGCTAGTTAAAACCATAGAGCTAGGTACATTACAATAACAACAGTCACTGGCACCTGGTAAGGGAGGCCCTGGTAATGTCAAACGTCTTAAAAACATGTCAAAATGTCAATTTAGGTGTGGGTTAAAAAAACAATATTTTCTGTGGTGTGCGGTGTTTGATTTGAATATTTTCTAAATAATTCGAATACCGGAAAAATAAATTTACTTAATAAAAAAACTTAATTTACCTAGATTTAATTTTCCGCATATAGGTTTTACTAAAGCTGTATTTCATAATACTAGGTATATTGTGAAACGGTTGTACAAAATCTGGTAATAACACAGTGTACTTTTTATCACTAAATTTACCCTGGATCCCTAGGCTCCTCAGCAATAAATACATGTAGAAATAGATGTATGTATCCATTTTTACTACTTACTAAATCACTTCCCTATGTAAGACCATCAGTATAAGTACCAAGGGAATTAAACTGAGCTAGTTATGGCATAAATTGCTTTAGACATTGGATCATAACACAACCGCAGAGCGCACTTGCGAAATGGAAAATTGTGTTATGAAATGGCGGCAGTGCTTCTGATCAGGAAGAACTTTTATAGCTATATGTTGTTGGGTTAATTTTATTCCTATCCCAGCCAACGACTTAGTTTTATAGTTTTAAACTGATATCTATAGAATATTATGTCTTGTAGCTAGTAATTTTAATTTAAAACGCGCGAAGTCAATTTTAAAAAAGCATGCCGCTGATTTCGTATTAACTATACGAATAATTTCTATAAGTGAATTAAGTATATTTATGTGATTTAAAGGTATTATAATTACATGCAAAGCATTTTAACTAACTGCACCGTATATTTTGAACTTGTTTTGGATTTAGTATAAACAATGGTATCCGTTCAGTATAAAAACTATATTTTTGTATGCCTTAACTTAATATCTAGGTACTAGGGCTGATGCCCTAATGCATAATCATGATTTGCAACTTGTCAGTGCAATACTTCACAGTACTCTGTATTAGAATAGACAGAAGCATTAGAAATTCCAACGGATTTACTTGAGTATGCAAGACGTCGAATTGGATTCATAGCATTCATAGCTAGATTGCAGCATAGAGAATAATTTTACTGGACAGATGTACTGGCAACCAGTACATAAAGACATTGACATCTAAATTAAAGATACTAGAATATAGATTCGAAGGTTTTTGTTGTCATAGATATTAAATGTAATAATCTTAACATAAATTTCACCTCCATGTAACAAACGGATAGTAACCGAATATATATTACACACACATATTTTATTCTTGATGATATGTTTATCGCATGTTCTATCCATAAAGTTTATTATACTTTTAGATATAATATAGTTTATGGTTCAATAAGTTAATGATTATAACCATAAATCCTGCTTACAGCTGGTAGGAGCTCTTTAATCAGTTGAAACAAGTATACATCAATATTTAATTAAATTTGAAGCTTTAAAAAGATGGCTGGCTGTCGCTCTTCAACCATGGTTGATTAATTTCTATACACATCCTAAGAACAATTATTTAGCAGCTAACTTATTGCCTGTCAGTCAGGAGGGCTAGTTGCTAGCGCCATTGGAAGACGAATGCGAAACGCTCCACTTGATTTACTGTGCTTTGGTTTAGGCTGATCGCATACTTTACTTGCTTATAACT
Source organism: Ephestia elutella (assembly GCA_018467065.1). Taxonomy (NCBI): domain Eukaryota; kingdom Metazoa; phylum Arthropoda; class Insecta; order Lepidoptera; family Pyralidae; genus Ephestia; species Ephestia elutella. Next base: position 7,551,728 of record CM031575.1, read on the forward strand.
GACTAAGATAAGAGGTTCTCTGCACCATGAGACCACTTGCATATATTGAGTGTGGTCTAATGGTAAATAACCCTTGAGGGTTATTCACTATTAGACCACGAAATTTCGAGGTATTTTGTCTAATGTCTATAAATGATGTACGTACCATCATCAGTTTTATGGTATTATAGTACAGACGGCAGGCGGTCAATTATTTACAACCATCTTTGTTACAACCTTAGCACTATGTAGACTATATATAGAGAGGACTAAGTATTTGGTTTTGAAGTAGGTTAAGAATACAGGTGTTGCCACCTGGAGTAGGATGTCCTATGCCTATGTCCTATGATGATGAAAGGATTACAATATCAGCTAAATCTTGAAAAATAATGATCCTTGATTACACTAGCTTAGTAAGTATTCACAAAGGCAAAAAAGTTCAAATTCCAAATCCAATTGTCTCTGGTCTGGTCAGGTGACCTATACAACCAGTATGCAGCCAGCCTTACGCAAAGTCAGGGTGTTTCCGAGTGGCGCCGCGGCAGCGTGATATATTTGTCTGACGCGAACCAGAGAGACTTTATATCTTGTCGCGTGCTGGACAAACCACGCTATGTGATGTCGGGCGCCTAGTCTACCAATCTTTAGTATGGTTTCTAACTATACTATGTATACTGTGCTAAACTGATACTGGATATTTAAAAAGTCCGCCACTGGCGCAGTTTTTATCTCGTAGCTGTTGTGATACATTTAGTAACTCGCGTTGATTTTATCCCCTTTTCACTTCGCTACCGTAGGAATATACGGATTCTGGATAGCCTTTCCCAAGAATGTGGCTATCATAAAGCAATGCTTATGCCGAGGTTACATGGTAATCATATCTAACTGATTAATAATACGTAGGTATAAATTGTCCAAAATCAAAATTAATAATTGATACCGAAGTGTGCAGAGCAACTACGCTCTGCTGCCAGAAAATGTGCGCAGAGCGAATCCGGACAAACGAAGCGGCGGGAAGAATCCTGTACCGGAACTTCACCGGGAAAAAACCACCGGTAAAAAATAAGTACCGGGAAGAAATCTCCACGCGGCACCACGTTTGCCCGACTAAAACCTAAATAACTTAACGCAGTCTGCTACCACCGTAGCTTATGAAGGGAGCTACAGGGCCCTATATGATAACCTAACCTATAAATTAATTACACTTAAAAAACACTTACCAAGCTAAATCTTCTTTCTCTTCGGATCCAAACTTGAGTATCTTCGGGAAGGGGAATTCTAATCACCCTACCTAACCCTTGAGATCTCAATTCCCCAGGACAAATAAATAGATTTCTTCCCGAAATCGGCTCGGCAACAGGTAGATGTGAGCGAGCAGCCACGCGTCACATCCCACAGGAGAAAGTCACAATGACGGGTACACAAACACAAAGTTCAATGGTTATTTAACAAACAGGAAATTCACAAATACAACTCAAGTTAATTAGCAATCAAAGAACGCGGGCCCTCTCGCGTATTAAAAATCAAACCGATATCGCATAGCAATGCAATGGCGACCGTCCGCGAGCCATTCGCGCGAGCAGTGTGAAAACCCCGAACGCCCTCTGGCGGCAGCAATGCGAAACGCCTGCGTTTAGTTTTACCCAATATATTACAAACATCCCCCCGTCCCGGTCTGAGAAGCAGACCGCTAGCTTACTCTACGGGAAGGCGGGCGAGAGAGGTCACACCTCTCCTTAAAATCGAACCGTCGACCAACACCTCAGCCACACGCGGAGTGCCATCTCCGCCAAGAATCAAACGTAATATGCGAGCTCGTCGCCAAAGCAATGAGGGCAAATTTGCCTCTTTTAACAATACTAAATCACCCTCCTGGGAGGCTCAGTCCTGTCTGTCCACTTCACTCTTTGCTGCAGCAAATGCAAATATTCAAGCGACCAGCGACGCCAAAAGTCCTGGCTCATTTGCTGCAACATTTGAAAAACGCGACAACCGATATACGCGTTCATCCTTCCACGGGTATTCGGGCAGGGCATTCAACGGCCCTCCCACCAAAAAATGACCAGGGGTGAGAGCTTCCAAGTCATTTGGATCTGGAGATAGCGGACAGAGAGGACGAGAGTTGAGGACCGCCTCAACTTTACAAACACTGTGGCCAGCTCTTCAAAAGTTAGAGCCGTTTCTCCGATAATGCGGCGGAGGTGGGTCTTTGCGGATTTCACAGCCGCTTCAAAATCCCTCCCCAATGGGGGCAACTTGGGGGACTAAACTTCCAGGTTATTCCCCTTTGGGCAGCAATTTGACTTAAACTAGTACAATTTTTATCAATAAACACAGAAACATCCTTAAGATAATTTACAGTTCCTTTATAGTTTGTGCCATTGTCAGACCTAATAAGGGAAGGTAGACCTCGACGCGAAACAAAGCGATCCAACGCGGCGACGAAGGCCTCCGTAGTCAGAGCCGATACCACCTCCAAATGGACAGCCTTGGTGGCCAAACAAACAAATACACACAAATAGCCCTTCACAATACGGGCATTACGAAAGGGAGAAGCCTTGATCGAAAAGGGACCGGCAAAATCGGTTCCAACGCCGTCAAACGGTCTCGCAGGTCGGATTCGATCAGCGGGCAAATCACCCATCTGTGGTTGCATCGTGGATGCCTTCAACCTATAACATGCAATACATCGAAACAGGACACTACGGATTGCTCTTCGGGCTGACAAAATCCAAAACTCGCGTTGCAAAATAGCCAACAAAGCATTGCACCCAGCATGGGCGTTACGAATGTGTCGATCAGACACCAAAAGCTGCACCAAGGGTCCGCCCTTGGGCAACAACAGAGGATGGCGAGTCTCATATGGAAGATCCGCCTTCCGGAGCCTGCCTCCAACCCGAAGAAGCCCATCCGAGTCGATGTACGGGTTCAAACGAGCGACCGCGCCCTTCAACTTAGCGCGTCCGTCGCGCAAAATACGAAGCTCTGACTCAAACCGTCCGGTCTGCACGACACGGACCCAATGCAACAATGCGCTCCGGCGCTCTTCTGCACCTGCAATCGGCTCCAACCGCTTTGCCTGTGGGTTTCTACAATTATGTATGAAACGCTTAATCCAACTGGTGACACCCAGAAGCTTATCCAAGCTGCTATACCGAGCAAGTAGCCAATCCGGCTCCGACGTCGTCTCAGCGACTACAGCATGTACACGGAGCCCAGTCAAACTCAAAGAAGTAACATCTGTCTGACAGACAGGCCAAGAAGCTTCTGATCCCATCAGCCACTCTGGACCCCACCAGAGCGGGTGTGACACCAATTCTGGTGCCGTACAACCTCGGGAAGCACAGTCCGCTGGGTTAAGCTCTCCCGGCACATGTCTCCATGTTATATCAATTCCGATATTCTGGATTTGGGAAACCCGATTTCCCACAAAAACCTCCAAGGTATGTGGGGCCGCGCGCAACCATGCAAGCGCGACCTGGCTATCCGACCAGGCGAAGATGTCCCGTATCTCGACCGTGGCCGCCAGCTCACTGGCAACGTGATGCAACAATTTAGAAAGAAGGTGAGCTCCACTCAACTCAAGCTTGGGAATAGTCAGCCTAGTCCTGATGGGGGCGACCTTGCTCTTCCCTAACAAAAGCGAGACATTGACCCGGCCATCGGCGTCAACTGTCCGCATATAGACTGACGCGGCGTAGCCTCGCTCCGACGCGTCACAAAAGCCATGCAGGCTGGCTCGATATTTCCCGGGGGGCAATATTCGACGAGGCAAGGCAATCCGATTGACTTCCTTAATCGATGAAAACAACTCGAGCCAATCATCCAATGGAGAGCCAAACAGCGGCTCGTCCCACGAGACGCCCAAAGTCCAAAGTCTCTGAAGAAGACACTTTGCAGAGAATATCACTGGACTGATCCAACCGCTTGGATCAAACATACGGGCTATTACGGACAACACCGTTCTCTTAGTCCAGACTTTTGGTATTTCCAAGTCCACTTGGAATGTGAAAATATCGGTTAGCGGCTGGTACTGCATGCCCAGCACCGCTATCCTGTTGGGATCATCCACATCCTCAAACAGGTGAGGGTTCTGTTGGTGATCCTCCGGGATCCCTTCTAGAACTTTAGGCTCATTAGACAACCACTTACGTAGCTCGTAGCCACCTGTCTTCAATATTTCAATCAATTCATCCCGCAGTAGGAGGGCCTCCTCAATACTTTGGGCTCCGGTGCACACGTCATCAACATACAAGTCACGTGACAGCACGGAAGCCCCACGGGGAAAGCGGATCCGTTCCCGCTCTGCCAATTCAAGCAATGATCTGATGGCGATATAGGGACTAGATTTCAAACCATACGTGTTCGTATTGAGTTCATACACCGTCACAGGATCCTCAGGGCGCTCACGCCATAGTATCAACTGGAATCGCCTGTCCTCAGGATGTATGACTGTCTGGCGGAACATCATCCGGATGTCCGCACCAAAAACCACTTGATGTCTTCTAAAGTTCAAGATGATGTCAATTATGTCCCTATGCAATTTGGGACCTGAATGCAAACACAGATTCAACGAAACCCCGTTCGAAGTGGGTGCAGACCCATCAAAGACAGTCCGCAACTTGCCCGTTGAGAGCCTTCACCACCGCGTGGTGGGGCAAAAAATAATGCTCAGTTGAGCTCCAATCAACTCGAGCCGGAGACATGTGACCCAAATCCTCGTACTCGCGCATAAATTCAATATATTTATCGCGAAGTACGTGGTCACGCTGCATGCGTCGCTCCATGGACAGCAGTCGTTTCTCCGCAAGCGCCCTACTTTGCCCTAGGCTAGGACGAGAGGCAACAAAAGGTAACCTAGTTACAAACCGACCGGAGGGCAACCTCTCCGTGGTCGATCGAAAAAGGGCTTCGCACTCAGCGTGTTCCGGATCCATCCTGGAACTCATAGGTGGCTCCTCCACCTCCCAAAACCTTTGCATGGTCTTGGCCAAGGACGCAGATGCGACAACCGGTGGCTCCTCCGCGGTGCCATTATCAAACACAGGGCCCATCAGGGCGAAACCAAAGATAGTAGACACCGCCATCAGTGAAGACGAACCCAGAGCTTTCTGGGTACCCAACAAAATCCAACCCAATACGTCCGAGCCCAGGAGCAAGTCCACTGGGCCGGGATGAAAGACAAAGGGGTCGGCCAAATCCAGACCCGAAACCAAAGACAACACACCCGGCGGTATGTCTGTCGAGGGGTGCCAACCCGCAATGGTATCCATTACCATAGCCGAAGTCGTGATCCTCATTGTGGAGGACTTCAGCGAAGAAAAGGTGACAAGTGTCTGGCCCGTCAGACACTTCACTTGTATGCCACCAACTCCAAGAAGTGGCACAGGCGAGTCTTCCACGACTAAACCTAACTGGCGTGCCACTCGAGTGGTAACCAAACTGCTTTGAGCCCCTGAGTCCAACAGAGCTCTCAAATTAATGGCTTCCCCCACGACCCCATACGCGGACCACCGCGGTAGGGAGCAGAACCGTCCGCGGCTCTGTCCCAGCAAGGGAGCAAGCTAGTTACGGGCTCCCCACTCTCTCCAAACCAGGGGGCGCCACTGACCCGGATAATATGTCGGGCGAGTGCACATCCCCATCTGAGGGGGCATAACCCGCGGCCCGGCCATACCTATGGTACGGCGGGTGGTACTCCAGCCGTGGGTACTCGTGCAGCGGCGGAGAAAACCACTGCGGCTGCATGTGTTGGGTATTGGTAACCCGCGTGGAGGGGGTGTCCCCACTCTCACGTCCGATCTAGGGCCCCCGCCCATGGGGGCCCTATCCGGGGCCTGGCCAGCTACATACTGGCCATGACCTTGGGGCGCGTGGTCCCGGTCCGCCAAGACCCGCGCAGGTACGCGACCCCCTCCCGAGGGGGGTGCGACGAGCGAAGCCGCGTCCTCCGTCCGGTGGTGGAGGGCTTCGCGCAGGAGCGCCCCCGCCCATAGGGGACCCCTGCCTCAACATCCGGGTGCCATCCCCGTTGCGGTTCATGCAAAGCATCGCGTGGTGCCGCCCACGGCATGCACTGCATGGTATGGCACTGGGACAGTCACGTGCATAGTGACCGCCCAAACAATAAAAGCAAAGTTCATGCCGCTTTGCCATGCGGCGCCTATCTTGTACTGGCAGTCTCTGCCAGTCCCTGCATTGCAGCAGGCTGTGGCCCATCCGGCCACATTGCAGGCAGTCCGCGTCCCCCCGCGACTGCTGCCGTGTGTGCAACCCGCACACCAGCTCCACGCGGTGGCGGTTGCCGTCCCTGTTGGGGCTTCCCTCGCCATGAGGGTTCCAAGGGCCTACGTTCAGGCGCTCTGGATGGCGCTGAGTCCGTCATGGTATTCTCAGCAGCCCGTGCCTCAAACTCCAAAAACTTCACCAAGTCAGTGAATGTTTGTAGGGTGGTGCTATCCCGCTCCGCATTTTCGCGCTCAAACCGCGAGCGGATGTCATTGGGCAATTTGCCCAATACAATGTGCACCAACAAAAAAGGACCATTGGTCCACCGGCAGCCCCAGTGTGCGGAGCGCGTTACAGGCCACTGTAACGGGCGTGAGCAACTGCAGGCGCAACTGTGCCCTGTTGGCCACCTTGGGCAGGGCCATCAACTGTGCGGCGTGCGCATCCGCTAACAAACGTAAGTTTTGGTAGCGGGAGTTCAATAACTCCCAAGCCGTATCGTACTGGTCGTCCTCCCACCCGGAGGTGCTGGATGAGCGACCGCGCTTCATCCTCAAGAGTGGAGAGGAGGTAGGCCATCTTCTGGGCCTTCGACAAATCCTGTCGTGCTACGACCAGGGACTCAAACATATTTTTATATGCTACCCACTCCTCCATCCTACCCCCAAAGTGGGACAGCTGAAGGGTGGGAGCCGACCAGTAACCGCTGGTCCTTCCTGTCTAACAGGTGTGCGAGGGAGCTGGTCCGCCAGCCTGTCTCGCCCTTATTGCGGTCACCGCCTCCGCGATATCATCGTGCAGACTCAGGATCTGGTCCATGTCCGCCATGTGACCTGCGTAGGCCTCCGGGGTAAGATCGGCTTCGGTAAGCGCCGCCATGGCCGCTTCCGCGCTAATCAATCGTGAGTGGAGGTGATCCGCTCTTAGCAGTATGGCGCCCTCCCTGTCCTTCCGGGACAGGAGTCCTCAACCGTCACAAACCATCTCAATTCGTTGGCGAGTGTCGCCCTAGCATTGGAGGCCTTCGCCATCGCGTCAAGTCACAAACAAAAAATAACAAAAGGTAAATAAAAAACAACAAAATCAAGCAACTACACGAAGAACCGCGGTAGGTATGAGAATGGCACAAACCCGGAACGCACGGTACAAACCGCAAACAAATACAAAAAAGGTTACAAATATTCTTATACAAACAAACTAAGAAAAATCTAATAATTTTTACAAACAATTAATTATTTTTTACAAACGAACAAATAGAGGGTAGATAAACTACGCTCTGCTACCAGAAAAATGTGCAGAGCAACTACGCTCTGCTGCCAGAAAATGTGCGCAGAGCGAATCCGGACAAACGAAGCGGCGGGAAGAATCCTGTACCGGAACTTCACCGGGAAAAAACCACCGGTAAAAAATAAGTACCGGGAAGAAATCTCCACGCGGCACCACGTTTGCCCGACTAAAACCTAAATAACTTAACGCAGTCTGCTACCACCGTAGCTTATGAAGGGAGCTACAGGGCCCTATATGATAACCTAACCTATAAATTAATTACACTTAAAAAACACTTACCAAGCTAAATCTTCTTTCTCTTCGGATCCAAACTTGATGAGTATCTTCGGGAAGGGGAATTCCTAATCACCCTACCTAACCCTTGAGATCTCAATTCCCCAGGACAAATAAATAGATTTCTTCCCGAAATCGGCTCGGCAACAGGTAGATGTGAGCGAGCAGCCACGCGTCACATCCCACAGGAGAAAGTCACAATGACGGGTACACAAACACAAAGTTCAATGGTTATTTAACAAACAGGAAATTCACAAATACAACTCAAGTTAATTAGCAATCAAAGAACGCGGGCCCTCTCGCGTATTAAAAATCAAACCGATATCGCATAGCAATGCAATGGCGACCGTCCGCGAGCCATTCGCGCGAGCAGTGTGAAAACCCCGAACGCCCTCTGGCGGCAGCAATGCGAAACGCCTGCGTTTAGTTTTACCCAATATATTACAAACACGAAGTACTATTTTATTTGAGATTTTCTGATAGTCTAGCAGTGTCTAACTTTACTGAATAGAGAAACTAAACCAATGAATGATTGCTGATAATGAGAACATGTACATCGAGAGGGTCTGCCTTCTTCGTCGGATATCTACCTAATTCGTTCGTTTAAAGCGATAGCAACTTTGCTGTAAAACGTGTCTTAATATAACTTATATCAGCAATAGTCATAAGTGAAGCGAAATACCCACGTATTGAATTGTCATTACAGAGCTATTAAAGAACTAATTTATATAGGCACGACTGTTTTGCAAAATACTGAATAACATAACACCCACTCCTATGACGGTATTGAGAATAGGTAGCATTGCATTACCTGTGATGATTTTTATTACCCTACAACATTAAACCTTCAGATCTAATATTGATTCCTAATTATTCGGCAATGTTAGTGTACAATGCTAAAAGCGTGAAAAGCCATAACCGAGGTTGAACCGTGCTAAATATATCGTATCACACTGCCATAAAAAGAAACGAGCGTGCTGGTACAGGAATGGTCCGTGCAATCGTTGGAGTATCATTTGTCATTGCAATTTATGAGAACGCGTCGAGGTAGCGAGCCAGCCTCAGGCTTCGCTCGAGCTGCGGGAGATACCACACAAAAATGGCGGCTGCACGATGTCTTTTGACCCCAGTCCCCACACAAACTCTTGTCCCATTTAGAACTACGCTAGCCATTACCATAAGACCAAGAATGTGTGGATCAGACGTGACGGCGCGAACCCATTCCGCCTATATTATTATAAATTCTAATAGTATTAAGTAACCGCTCAACACTTTAGATTCGCACCGATACAAGGTCATTTCTAGCCTGAAGCGTTCTGTTCACTCGTAAAATTTTATTGCTAATTTCATAGTTTATGCCTTCAAAATTAAAGCTGGGAAACTGATTTGACTGGGGCCGAAATCGTAGGAAGTCGGATGAAGTTTCTTGCAATAGGATTAGAGGCTAATCCCATATTGGGTATTGGAAGATAAAAAGCTTTACAAAAGTGGGGCTTAGCGCGCCATGAGCTACTTTATGAACAAACAATAGAATAGGAGTATTTTTACTAATTCTATTCAAAACTATATCTTTGTATAGGGATCCTTTCATTTCTCATAAGGTTAATAATCATAATATGGTTTGTCATAAAGCCTTTCTCATAATTTTTTTATCATAATATTTTATTCAAATAATATTTATTGTAATAATATTTGTGTAGGCATAATCATAGATTGTCATACAGTTTTTTTTAATAAAATGGTTTATTATAATGGATTTGTCATAATTGTTATTGTCATAAACATAGTTTCCTTTATATTTTGTTCATCTTTTATTTTGTTGATGACATTTGAAGACATTATGTAAAAATTGATTATACCTATTTCACATTAAGTTGACACAAACACTAGTATAGGTTAGGGTGCGGCGGGGGTGGCCCTTGGGCCACCCTAAGCCGCGAACATAAACAACAAAAAAACAAAAACTTAACAAATCTTACCTTTTTTTTCTGAGCGCATCCGTACATTATGAGTTCTCTTTTCTCTGTACATTATGAGTATTACTATTATGATTAAATTATATTATGATTATTTATGTTTATGATAATTTGTATTTATTATATTTAAAAAAATATTATTTTAATTTTAATTTATATTAATTATGATTATGTGAAAAAACATTATTTCGAACTATATTATTACAAATATTTTTATGACAATCATTAGAGACCCCTTTGTATACTACCAGATCACAAATCATATTAATCTATCTTTACTCATATTTTTAGCTCATTAGGGTAATCGTTTTATATACTCGTATTTTCAGCTAATAAAGTTTATCGTTTTTCCGCTCACTAGTTGGCGCCACTGGCGAGTGAGGTCTGTCAGATAGTACAATACTGTCATCAATTTTCAGATGACAGTATTTTACTATTTGACCTCACTCGCCAGTAGCCAGTTAACCGAAAAACATTTTTTTTTATAATACTAGCTTTCGCCCGCGTGACTTTCCCACGGGAACAGTAGGAAACAACTTTTTTCCGGGATGAAAGGTAAGGTCCCTATGTCCTTCTCCGTACTTCCAGCTATGTGTATGCGAAATTTCAGGAAGATTGGTTCAGTAGATGAAGCGTGAAGAGGTAACAAACGAACAAACCAACAAACAAACTCACTTTCGCATTTATAATATTAGTTAGGATAGGGCGGCAAACGAGCAAGCGGGTCACCAATGGTAAGCGATCACCGCTGCCCATTGACTACTGCAACACCAGGGGTATTACAAGAGTGTTGCCGGCCTTTCAAGAAGACGTAGACCCATAACCCTAAATTCTTCCCCAGACCCATCCATTCCTCCTCGTCCAATCGTCAATATTTTTTTAAATATCATTCTTAGTTGCTAGTTAAAATAAATACAAATATAAATAACTCTCTCTCAAAGTCAAAGTCAGAGTCAAATTTTTTAATTGAAACTTGGCTTTCAAAGAAGGCACTTTTTCACGTCGATAACTAGTTATTTAATCATAATATATTATGTCTCAAAGCTACAAACTACTAGCATTTCGGAACGACCACTGCTGAGAAGAAATGCCGAAAGAAACTCATGAAACAGTCTTGGTCGCCTAATATGCCAGAGGGGCTATTTATTAACTTTATACATACACTAGATTGCGTACAGTCAAAAATAAAATCAAATTTAAGAAAAAAATAATATAATAAAACATGTTTTATGTCTCTCAGCCGAAAAACGTCCACTGCTGGACAAATAACTACAATATCGGATAAGTAAAGATTTTCTTTGGGTCACCGAGCTATCGAATTGTAAGTAATATTTTGCAGAAAATAACATGAAACTCAAGGATGCATTAACGAAATTACATTTTCGAAACAGCAAAGTATTATTTGTCCTGGGAGCCAATTCTCACGCAATCGTAAAAAGTTCACGTTCGTAAAATATTTCGAAATTTGATTTTTTTTCGATGGAAACACATTTTGCGTATTCTCAGAACTTCACAATCGAAATATTTCGATCGAACTTCACTCGAACGCAACGAGTGGTACTGACCAATCGAAATAACTCGTATTCGAACTTCAGCTGATAAAATGAGTTTGTTTAAGGTTATGTGGGATAAGTTTAGTTTGATTTTGGCGATTTTTTTCTTGAAGTTTTGAAATCATTTGATGAAAATGAATTAAGAAGAGTTCAAATCGCCTTTTTCGAAAATTTGGTTGACAAAGATGTAAACTTCCCACTTTTTAACTTGCGAGTTTCCACCAAATGGATTGAGTGGAGATTTTCTCGACACTGGCATATTTTTCTTATCCATTCCCTTCAAAGAAACAAAACTATAAAATAATAGGGTAAATTAAATAGTAAATACGACCAAACTTCGATCACTGACATTGACATAAAACAACTTTTTAATACGTTCCTTTTTTTCAAAACAACTTAGGAAATAATCCAATTTTTACTTTTTTGAACGTTTTGAAACCGTGATTAATTAAATAATATTTTTAAGTTTAAAAAATAATTTTACGAGCTTCGTAAATTTCGGAATTTTGTGAAAATCACCAATTATTAGGTAAAAATTACAATCTCATTCTAAGCGTTTTTAAAAACGACGTAATGAAACGTAATAAGTTGTCTATGGTACGTTCCATTTGACAGTTCGAGTGGTAATTGTTCTATCGTGCCCCAGAATACGAAATATAGGAAACGTTCGAACTTTATAGTAGAAACGACATCTTCGAATAGAAATTACCACACTGAAAAAGTTCTATTACTTGAGAATCGGCCCCCTGCTCTAGGTCATGTTTCTAAGTAAATTCTATTGATTTTCTTTCACTTGCGTAGAACCAAATGGTTGGAATTTCAAGTCGATGACCGCTGGCCGGAAATCTTAAACCGGGTTACTACAATCGATATTTCTTAAACCCTTAATACAATTATGATTCGTTGGATCAGGAATAAATTTTCGTTTATTTCCAGTTGTGCCAGTTATATTAGCTAGCGCCAAGTTAAATCGATTTTTTTTGTAAGCCTCTTCGTACTGTTTAATGAGAGTAGGTATATATGTAGGAGGCAAAATTCCAGCAGTGTACTTTAAGGACGATGGTAATTATTATTTACTAGCTCAGATCCGGTAGGTACTTTGTTCCCGTGTAAATTTCTGGAATTCCCCTCTCAGAAATCCCCTTCATGCCCTAAGAAACCTACATGTGAAATTTTGGAAAATTTTAGTGGTTAGTTACAAAATTATTTATACTTCAGATTGTCTAATTTTCACAACCTATTTTGTAACTATTTGTTGTTCCTTAATAAATTAACAAATAATTTTCAGCTTCCTTTTCCTGTAGTTGTGCAATGTCTGCTATCCACTCAGTAACAGAAGAATTTTGTATAAATTGATTGTAATAATGTATTTAATCTATATCTTAAATTATTATTTATTTATTTTATTTATTTATTACATTTAAAATTACGTATCTGTTTAGTTAGTCAATGAGCACATCGGGACAAAAACCCCCATTTCCTGTATCCAAAGTGTACTATCGCTTTCAATTTCTTACGAAAACCGACAGTTCAAAAATAAATAACAAAATACGAAACAAATCGTTAAACAGAAGAAACAATATGTTACTAACTACCGATACTGAAATACAGTTTACCAATCTAACGAGCGAAATTGCCCCATACTTCATTCCGGTAAATATAAGTTCGACTCTAATTGTTTGCTATGTTCAGATTTCGTTTAATAGCCTATATTTAATGAAGATCGCATTCCAGATAGCCAGGAGACAGGCCGATAGATCTGAACTTATTTAAGGCTTATTAATGTCTTGTATTTAACATCGTGACCTCTGTATATAGAGGTATTTGAGATAATTTAGTTTACATTGGTCAAGTATTTAGAGCTAGTAGAATAGCGAGTGATTTAGGTGAGTAAAAGGAATTCTGGTTGCAATAAGTGCCTTTTTAAAAGTGACAAAATATCTATAACCACTTATTTGGTGTTTTAAAAATAAATTAAATTATGATATGGTGGTCAATAACGTATTTTAATAGGACTTAAAAAAACGTTTTATTAAACTGTTGTGGCTGATGTTTGAGTGAATTTACATCTATCGTGATTAATTTCATCCCTTTAGTTTTGAGGTTTTGTATGTCTGCTGTTAAATGTATTGGAACATGATTTTGGCGCTGCCTACAATGTTCGGTAAAACTAAAACTAGTGTATGTAACATTGTACAGTTAATAAAAAAAAGGTAGTAACTACACATAATTGTAAGTACTTACCTACTTACGAAATTTAGTTATAAGCTTTTCCTTATTTCGGGTAAAAAGTTTTCAAGTTCAGTCGCTCAATGTAGACTTACCGGTTTATCGTTACTTGGATAATCGGAACAAAAAGACTTTATAGTGAGAATCACGGCGAGTGACCCCTCCGACCTTATTATAGGTGGCTCGGTGGTAAACTTCAATGGCGGCTAAATACTCGTTTATTAAGGATGATTGTTTCCGACGAAAGACTATTTTGCTGGATAGGAAAGTCATTTTCTTTAATGCTGCAGTTATTTTGATGCCATTAAGTATATATATAAAGCTTTATAATATAAGCACTTAGACGTTACTTTATTATTACAACATAATTAATTTTCCTACATATGTATTTAAAGTAGTAACTGGTCAAAACCAAGGCAGGTACTTTTTAATTTGATTTTGAATACGATATAGAGAAGAATAATATGTTATAAAAATTAATTGTTAGGGATCTGGATGATTTTGAAAAATGCTGTTATCTGTCGCAAAATATTTCAAAGATGTATACAATTACTACCTGTTGTCATCATAACATAAGTACATGTATATTATCATTATACCTCCCAATAACATAAAATGTTTTGATTTTTCTTGTTTGAAATAAGACATATCAGATTCGTGTGTAAAGATATTTATTTTCTCAAAAAGAATATACATAATATTCACTTACTGAGAAATATTTAAGTCTTAGTATAAATTATCGCGACGAGCTTAACTAACTTAAATATTATCTATACATATAATAAAACAGTAAAAATATTTTGTCTGTACATTTAATATTTTTGATTGAAATGGATAGAGGGAGACCTAAAAAGAACAGTAGAAAGCAAAAAAATTTTTTTGGAATTTCTTGTCTGTCTGTCTGTCTGTCTGTCTGTCTGTCTGTCTGTCTGTCTGTCTGTATGTATGTACGCGTTTCACGCAAAAACTACTGGACGGATTTGAATGAAACTTTTTTTGTTGTATAGCTATTAAGCCTGGGCAACATATAGGCTATAATTCATTTTGAAAACTGGAACACCTGATGAAGAACCATAACGGAACAGCTAAACTATAAGTAATATGGAAATGGTGCCTTAACAAAAATCGTTCAACCTGATGAGCATTTTCTGCCGACGTATAAAAATTTAAGATCTGGAACATCTGATGAAAAGCTCCAAGAGACCAGCTACACTATAACATATATGGAAATGGCGCCTTAGCAAAAATCGTTCAACCTGATGAGCATTTTCTGCTGACGTATAAAAATTGAAGATCTGGAACATCTGATGAAAAGCTCCAAGAGAGATTTTTCATCTAAGCGAAACTCACGCGGGCGAAGCCGCGGGCGACAGCTAGTATTCAATAAATTTATACAATGTTATATTGTAATCCAACCGAACATGTTACGCTATCATGTCACTAAACATCAAAAAAAAAATTTTGTGTGGGTATTCCAAATAAAATCAAAATTTCGAAAATACAGAAGTATAACTCTGTCACCATTGACAAGGATTTTATTATTGTTGCAACAAGCAGAAAATTCAACTTTCAAGAAGTATAAATCATAATATATATATATATATATATATACATTATATTAATTACAAAGCTTTTATTAATTAATTTTACCAAGTAAATGTGCTAGAATGAATAATATGGTAACACAAGGTGCCACCTTTGTACTCTCGGCAACTGCAGTGCAGATGGAGGGGCGGTGAATGTTTGGTAAGGCCTATTCCACACGTAGACTTTATTATGTACTAGCATAGTAATTACAAGAAATTATTTATGTATTATAACTTCTATAAACTGTGTATTCTATATATGTATTTGTATATTCTATAAATGTATGTATTACATTGATCCATATTTATAAGTACATATTTGCTATTTATAGATTAATCATTATAGTATCAACGCTACAAACATACGGACTACTAAAGTAATATAATTATGGTAATAAACTTAATTCAACTAAATATTAAATTACGTTATAAGTGTTAATCCATTGGACGGTGTTGAGTGCAGATTGCAGTATTTTAGATTCTGCTTTATAATTTTAGGAATGCCCTTCATATACTTAATAATTAAGTTCATCTCACCATTTTCTACACGGCTTTTCAGCTCTCCTTTTAAATTTTTAAAGTGTTTCTGCTCATATGGTGTTTGGTCTGAGTAAATCTTGATCGCAGCGGTTTTAACTTTATGCTTATTTTTAAGAATCACCTTGGCAGTATTTTCGGAAGAGAAGCATACCTTTATTGCACGGGTTTTTGTTTTATCATATTTTCCCAGACGAAATATTTTTACAAACTCCGGACACTCGGGATGCACAGATGTTAGAATTTTAGTAGTTTCCATTTGGTCGTGTTTGCGTCTATTATCATAATCGGCTAATGGGGCTTCAGGTATTCCGGCTACGATTATATTTTTCTTTCTAATTGAACGTTCCTGCATTTCGCCAATAATTTCCGTGTATGGGGAGCAAAACGGGCTCCACTGTTTTGTCTGATTTGAGAGTAACAACATCATGTTGTAGTATTTTTATTTTTTCTTCATTGGCCTCTGTGGTATTTTTTATGTATTGTAATTCTGCTTTCAATTTAGTATTTTCTAGGACCAGATGATCGGTCGTTGATTTTATATCGGCCATTTGTTGTGTAATTGTGTGGATATTTTCATTTATTTCTTTGACAGATGTATTTAAGTTGCTCAAAGCATCAAGAATTTTTGCCGTAAAAACTTGCAATTGGCGTACGTAATCATCATCTGGAGATTTTCTTTTTCCCGTCTCCGATTTAGTTACTTTTGAAAGATCAGGTTGTGATCCACCGTACACCCGAGCGCCGCTGGCTTTAGTAATCACATTTCCATCACCAGGCATCTTCCTAAGAGATCGCACATGCAACATGTTTGTATGCTATTCCACTCGA
Source organism: Ephestia elutella (assembly GCA_018467065.1). Classification (NCBI taxonomy): domain Eukaryota; kingdom Metazoa; phylum Arthropoda; class Insecta; order Lepidoptera; family Pyralidae; genus Ephestia; species Ephestia elutella. The sequence goes on from CM031575.1 coordinate 7,568,207, forward strand.
TCAATGTAAACACACCCTTATGTTGCGTCGAGTTGTGGTGCGTGGTGGGATACTCCGACCGTTCCGTCCGAGTAAAAGAGATAAGTATATGATGTAGGCACGTACCGTCGTCGTAGTGGTGGCAGCAGATAATATTTTAATAACTTAAATTTGCACTTGTTGACAGTAGCTTTAGGTTGATATTAGTTTGTAAGTAATTTTTAATTTCTTAGTAAAATTGAACGACACGTCTACTCGCAATGCTCGTCGGCGAAGGTCAACTCAAGATTCCGAAACAATATTCTGATTATTTGATGATAAGTTCACAAAATATTTCAAGGAATACGAATTTAGAGCACCGTTCGGCCATTTTTGGAATTGGAACATCAACCATTTAATGTTCTACTTTGGAATTCAAAATAAGTGGTTTACCAACTTGTTAAAATACCGGTTTTTAAGAATAAGGTTCCGTATAAGCAATTTAAAAATGTTATTGTATCATAGTGTTTTCTTTTCGCCGATGAATTTAAGATCTGAGATTTTAAAATTTGGGTACATTTTGGCAAAATTGGAATTTGGAGAAAATGTCATAACAAACGGACTAAAAAATAATACCTCCTAAAATAGCATATACGTTACTTGGGAATCCAAAAAAAGAAACCGTCCCAAATAAACGAGAATTTGACCTTGAATAGTTAATGGAGCATCTTTATAAATAAATTTCTTGGAATATGGGATCTGTCTGAAACCAATTAAGTGAGTAGGTATGAGTTTTATAGACGCTCTGCTTTCAAATGTTGATAAATTTTGTTCGTTTAATATTCATGAAAAAATTATTATAAAAAAAAAAAATATCCGCCTACTACGTTAATATAAAAAAAGTAATCACAATATTAAATATAAAAATGGCGTGATTTATCAGACAAAAAAGGAGTCTGTTACTTTCCCCTTCTAATACCTAATATCAAAATTATTAATGATTGTGTGCGTTAACAGAAATATATCTACATAAGAATAACGTCACGTAATTATGGTAACTATATTACTTAATTTCGTTCTAAATAAAAATTGATAAATTAACGGTTAATATACGTAATAAATAAAACGTAATTAATTTCTTCATCAGTATAATTTGTCACGAGTCACGACTACTGATATTGTCTGAGATGTTGTTTGCGTAATATCGCTCTGCCATCTCACTGTGTTGATAAATTCGTACTGCCTCACTTTCTCCGCATCTAGTAGATATCTAATACCTAAGAATAGGGTCTAAATCACTTCGAAACCTGTGATTTATGATGTTTATTTTAATTTGAGCTCTTATAGCCTTAGGAGGGCTACAGACTCCTTTCAAACCGCTGAGTTTGTATAGTAATTATTTCGAACTAGCAATTAGTATAGTTTATTTGATTTTCAAAAGACGTCTATTATTGGCAAAATTTATAAAGTTTTTTAGGGTTCCGTATCTCAAAAGGCAAAAACGGAACCCTTATAAGATCACTTTGTTGTCTGTCTGTCTGTCAAACTTTTTTTTCTCAGGAACGCTTAAAGGTATCATGTTGAAATTAATATCAAAAACTCGGATCCACAGTCTCTTCCAGTAAAAAAATAATCAAAATTATACGTCAACGCAATCAAGAGATATTACCGTAAATGTTGTGAATTTTCGCATATTTTGCGATTTCAGGCAGCAATCAAAACCTATGGGGTACTTCCCGTTGACCTTAAATTATGAAAGGCAAAAACTAAGGTCTAACAGTATTTATACAGGAATAAATCTGAAAGTTGTAAACATGTTGTTGGATGTCTAAAAAGTGTTACAAACTTGAATTTGCGCTGGATTCAGTATGAGTGTTAGGGATCGTACTGCAAATTTAAGTTTGTTTTTGAAACTAGTTGGTCTTTTAGTTAGAGCTAAAATATGAGTTGCTTTGCGTGTACGGAAATCTCGGTGCACGAGCTTGACTCGCACTTGGCCGTTTTTATATCAATTGGTATGGAAATTATCCTCCATTTTTAGAAGCAAAAATTTGTGAGCGTCGTATGAATCTTTGTTTCTTTTTAGCCGGAACAAACACACGTAGAGAAATAGGAATAAAAAAAACACTTCTCACTGAACAGCTCCAGGAGCGCAGCTTGTCTCTTTTATTTACAAAATTTCCCTAAAAAGCGAAACATTAACTCAGGAGTTCAGGATTAAGATAAGCGCTCCATTAAATTAAGAGAGTTTTTCTTACCGCGAGTGACGTGGATCGCTCTAATTCATTAGCCATTTAGCAGAGACCTCTCATGGCGATACGTAATAATAACCTAATCCTGCTGACGGAGATCACGATATTCTGGTTTTGCTTATAAGTAGATATTTGCCCATTGCCCAATGGGCCGACAAGTCCATCTTACTTGTTACACAATACCAACATTTTTGCTCAACACTACCTACGCGCTCTGCTCAAAACAATGAGATCTTTATATTGCTAAGGTATTTATGTTAACATTTATCGGTAACAAATGAATGTCAGTTTCTACAGCTCATTTTAAGATAGAATCTATTCCATTTGTTTGCAGTGAAGATGTTGTCATTTGAATAGAGGCAATTTAGATGCTCAACAAATAATTTTAAGCAATATTATAATCTATTCAAAACGTTTGTAAATGGAACTTTTGACAAGAACTGAGGATTGTTAAAGTACATGGGTACTTGTATTGTATATATACTAACTGGGCGATGATTATATATAACGAAGATAACACCTACTTATATAAATTTGTAGAAAAAGACTCTCTGGACACAAAAACTCGTCAAAATCAGTCGTTTCGAAAAAAAAAATAGATAGGAACATAAAAATATTCAAGGATTGCTCGTTTAAAGGGTTTAATGAAGTGAAAGTTCATTAAGATCCTTAATAATTCCCTAATATCACACCAGTTTCACACCAGAGATAGGCAGAAACTACGGATTTTTCACTTGCTATGATCGTTACAAACCTCTCTCAATTCCTATTTACTTATCGCCTGTTATAGACCTCATAAAAATATGTGCATAACGTATGGAAACGGTATTACTATTCACACAATTATGCCTTCAATACGGTTGAAGAATGTATTATTTACAAGCTCTAGCATCAGTATTCGGGGATAGAAAGTTTAGTAAACAGTTACCTATTACCACGGTACGGTTCATCATTGGTCGTGTTCAATTACCTTCCCTAACAAGAGTTAACGAGAGGAGATCGTACCGGAGACGATCCGTCAATTGATTGACACCGTTAGATCACGTACGTCACAAAAAACACCGAAATGTGTCAAAGTCACAAGCGTGGCAACATAAATAAAATTTGTTATGGCAACACTTTTTGCTGACGAAATTGGATTTGATAATTAAACTTGTCTGGCGCTCGGAAATTATAGTGTTCACTTTTAATTAGTTACTTTCCTCTGAAGGTACAAAAGGAAATCCTGCACAAATAAGTGGAAATGAAAAATAATAATAATTAATAATCTAATTAAAATAAAGTCTGACATTTTTATCTATAATAAATTATGTAATCTTACATAAAATTACAAAAACAACATAAGTAAAGTCTACACAGAAAATTAAAGTTGTTAATGAAAAATGTTGAATCAAAATGGAACGTTGATTAACCAAAGTTTAATTACGCGTGTGGGAATTCCTACAGTTAAGCTGAACCACAGATTAAAGCGACATTTTTCATCGTGGACAGTTATGGCCACCCGATTGATTACATAACACTTAAATTTCCTCCAAACGATCTCAAAACTCTATAAATCACGAAATAAAAACAAAACGCCTGTCTTTTCATGCTTAATACAACTTTAATAGTTTCGAAGTTTTTTTACCTTTCTAAAGATAAGGTGATGGCTTTTTTGTAATGTTAGAATGTAGTAAAGCTTTTAAATTATGTTTATAAAATTACGTTACGCCCGAGGCTTGCTGCAGTCATTTTAGGATAAAATTGAGTATCTAAACTATTAAAAAAAAAACAAATTTAAAAAAATCCATTCACATGTAATAGATTACATGCGAGTGGATTTTTATAAAATTTGATTTAAATTTTTGGATAGATCCAACCATACAAATTTTTGCGTTGACAATTTTAAAAATATCTCAATGTCAGAGGATTTGTTAGGTACCTATGAGTAGGTAGAACAAAAATTAAAATCATTCAAAAGTAGATTAGATAGAAGACAAAAGATATGGCTTTTAAAATAAATTCAAACTACCTATGATCACGATTCGAAAAAATCTAGGTACAAAGAATGCCCAATACTTTTTTTTAATGCAGTGTATTTACGTTGCGAGTACCAGGGGTCCATAATAACGAAGAGAACGCTCGAATCCAGAAGGATATTTAATGAGCGCGAGCGTATCGTTACGTCGGGCTCATGTGTATTATTATGCCCAAGAAGGAATGCTGAACCGGGGTCAGCTATAGAAGTATACCGGTAGCAATCTATATAGTAGTACGCGGAGCAACACATTGTACTCGCGATGACCTTAGGCCAGTGGTCTTTAGCGAGCTGTCGTGCGCTTTTAACCCTTCAGCTAAACAACGAAGTGTTACTAATTTGACGTCTAGTATTTAGAATGATAAATATGTCTGTCATCGATTTTGTTCAAAAGATAGTTTCTGTCAGGCTTGCTTGATAACTGGCACTAAATAAATATAATGTGATATGTATTGGATCCAAAGTGTATGCGTAATTTGTTTTAATTACTTCTAGTCACCAATCTAAGCATCACTGAGATGAATTCCTGTTAATTTTATTTCCAATTTACGCTTTTGTTTAAAAACCTGAATGCATTACTAAGTTGACTGCGATCAACGACCAGATTACGATTATCTCTAACAATCTTTGACCTCTACTCCGCTAATAATCGTGTTGAAGGCTCATCTTATTTGGTCGGCGGGAGATTATTGTTGCTTTTGTTATCGTCAGCATCGTTGTACGGGCCTTTTTAGAGTTCTGTATTAGAATGAAAATAGCATCAAATAGCTAGCTAATACAAGTACCCATGTATTTTAAAAAACATTTATGTATAGCCTCTTTCTTTGCAAAACTTGAAAAGTTCACTGTTGAACCAAAAACCTCGTAATGACTATGATTAATTCATTTGTCAGGCGGATCGGTAATGGCAGTTCATAGTAGCAATTTCAAAATATTTTATAGACTTTCTCAATCAAATATATTTTAACGTCATTTTGGGAACCTGCAACAAAAATTTTACCTAATTTAAATTAATTAAATTTATTACCTCCATGGTATCAACTCACTCTTGGCTCGTTTGTTCTTCCATAAACCATAGCTGGACAATGACGGGGCACTTTTTCAAAAATACCAATCACCTTTTTTACAATACTTACTAGTACATTTTTTTCATTTCATGTAAATTAAAAATTATAAAACCAATTACATTTTGTTGTCAATTTAGACCGTCCGTTATTTTTAATGACTTAAAAAAAGGAGGAGATTCTTTTTAATAGAATGCCTTTGCTTTTTCATTGTATTACTAATTTAAACGGTGTTTCACGGATGATTCGATTCTTTTAAAGATAAGTTCAACAAAGTTTGAGAAAGTTTTTTGTATTTTAAAATATTTTTGTTGTTGGAATTCTAACTCCAAGACTTATCTAATAAAATCGATCTAAATATTATAAGTTTATTTTTACATAAGCATGATTATCTCGATGTTATTAAAAAACATATACAAGCTAAAAGAAGAGTACTTATTTATCTAAATTTGTCAAACTGCTTTGGGAATGTTACGGGAACATTTCTATCTTTATTCACATACAAATTAAGATATAACACTTTACTTGTACATAACGCCGTGGGTAAATTTATCAGTTAAAGAATTGATGAAGAGCACCGATTTGACCTTTATATAGCAAAATAATATTGTAATAATGTTCAGAAAAAAATTTATAGTGATAATTAATCTTATCACCGATACATACCACTGCCTTAAAAGGCTCACTCAACCCTTAGGTGCTATTGAAATATATGCTATTCGAATTGGTGCTCTGAGAGGAATTCGTATTTTTCTCAGAATCTTATCCAAAGAGACAAAGGATTGTCGAGGGCTGTGTGGTTGCAATAAATACTTATTTGATATCGTGGGCTTGTCATCGTAAGGTACAATCAGCGAGTGGCCGCGTCGGTCACAGCAGATCGCCTAGGGCAAAGTTCCCAAGTTCCACTAGCTAGAATCTATATTTGAGCTCAGATCAAACAAAATAAGAACGATACAGAGTTGATAATAGTGATTTAGAAAGGCACATGTCATTGGAAGAAACGATTTTTTTTTTAAATTAAAGATGGGTTTGCTCTTGACCACAATCTTGCCCGAGGACAGAGATGAGGTCTTCGATGTAGCGAGCTTACCCAGCAGCAGCCTATTCACTCTGGTTTTGAAGAAAGTCAGGTTGAATATGCTCGGGAACACAATTATCCAATCCAAATTGTAACAATTTTATACGCAATACAGAAAATACCTAAAGTACTAGTAGTGTGTGTCCAGATTCTGAATTAAATACAGAAAATACCTACATAGGTACTTTCTGTAAATTGTATTGACAATTTACCTAAGCTCTGACAAAGTGTCTGAAACTGAGTAAGTCTTAAAGCAGTGTTGAAAAGGTAGAAATGTCCCTACGTTTATTTCTATTATCACCATATTTTGTGCTCTCAGTTCGATCGAACCAACTATCTTAATATATCTTATACCTTATTGTGATAAATGTAACTCATACGACTGTAAATTGCAGTTATCGGATAGGGCATTGATATACAATTGGTTGAGTAATGACATTTAAATAGTAATTGAGCTAACTGGTTATGATTTGGATTCCCGTCGCAAGGAGGAGGTGCTTTGCTTCATGACGTATTTTAAAATTATAATTTATGGCTTATTTGAGTGTCGAAAGAGTAGATAGTGTGGGCGGGACCTGTTACGGCATCGTACATGGATTACATGCAGGCACAAATAATGAGACTGTAGAAGCATAACTGATTTAATTTTAAGGTCTCTTAGATACGTCATAACAGTTAATTTGTCATAAAAAAGTGTATCGAACTTACAAATATGTGGCGGATGACGTTTTAGTAATACGTAGACATTCGCAACATATTGATACGATTCAAGAAAATAAATTTAACTAACATTTCAATCGATATAGTTCATATCAATATAAATCCATAAATCTAAAGAGTGATCTTACGTAAACATGTGTGACATTAATTAACGTTTAAATTTGTATTTTTTCTCCATTTTAACAACGCAACATTTAGTTTTTATAACTTTATCATCCACTTGATGATGTGCAACTTAATGTGAATGATTGAATACTGCGATAGATTTCTAACGGCTCCATTCGTGAAAATTGAGTATTTCGCAACCTATGAATATATTTTCCAATATGTAAATTCTTGCCTCTATATATTTTGGTTGCGTTTTATTCGAGGCGTTCATTGTTCGTGTCTGTATCGATGTTGCCACACTCGGCTGTAACCTACTATACTATCTTTATGTTGCCATTTGATTGATCATCCCTCGATTGCTACGTGTTTGTCCTGTCTTTTTTATATTGAATTTGAGATTTCAAAGACTTGCTAGGTATTCTTCGTTTGACTTTATTTGAGCGACTTGTTGAACGCTGATTCATGATTAGATGTTGTTTGATTCCCTTTCATCTTCCTATTTATTTGTAAATAAAACAGTTGTATAGGTACTAAAATATATAGGTACAACAATAAAATTAGATTTAGACTTCGTCGATACAGGATTTCCTAGTGAAGAAGTCACTAGACATGTATATCTAGTTTGTGAGCTCTTTGCAATTTAAGTGTTAAGTTTAAATACGTATTCTGTAATCATATATTGCAGCAAACAAATTATTTTTTACATTTTTTTTAAACAAATTGGTAACATATTCAATAATTTATCAATCACGCCTTACCAGCGGCACAGATTTAAATTTAATTATACTCGAATACATTAAAACCGCTATTGATGCTGATGGCTTCCACTCTAGTATTATTAATGTAAAGTTTGTAAAAATAGATTGAATTTAATGTGAATTCATCGTAAATTGTATTTCAGTTTATTTTAATTTATTTAAATCTACAGTCAGTTTCTTATTCAAACCAATACCACCATGTATCTCAAGCCTTATAGGGCTGAAACTAAGCTTAGTATTTGGATACGCCAGCCTCCACGGAGATCCAAATAGGATTGATCTGTTCGATAAGAGTAATGTTATTTGGTGCACGTTTTCGGATTGTGCCGCACAAACTGTGTTAGATAACTGTATCGAATCTCTCCCATGGAACAAATACCCACCAACGAACTAGTGGTGAACATCTTTGCCTTACATGGCTATGCATTCTATTTTTGTCTACAAAAACACAATCATCAAAATCATTCGTCACACAATATTCCAAGCCAATTACATTATGTGACTTAGCATTGCAGATATTTCTTATTTTAAATTTGTTGTTAACGCGTTATTCGTTAAATTGACACGGATTAAAGAATATAATTGATGGCCTAAGTTTAATGATGAGTCAAAATCATTTTAAACATTAAAGATGATTTGAAAAGGCAAATGATAAATTCCTGTTTTTTATACCTACCTATCTCTTTTTAAACTCATAGTAAAGAACGGATGATACTAGAAAGCATTTATAGATAGGTAACAATTCTAAATCCTGATTGGCTTTTCCTAGAAAGAAATTCCAAGATGCGCATTTACTTTATGAAATTGATTGATAATGTTATACCTTCGCGGAACATGCTTTAGGTCCCAAGAGAGACTCGCCTTAAAAGGAGGCTCTCGAACAAGTGCCCAGTTCCTGATCGCTGTCTGCTAGGCGGTCCAAATATGTTTGATTTGTGTGGCAATTATTATCCAGCCTCGTGAGAATCGGCTTGCTTTATTTTGAGTGCATTAACTTTTATGTTGTCTCAAGAACTTTCCTGAGTCACTCAAGGATCGTCAGTTGGTCCTTTGAGGTTTGCATGGGGCATTGTCCAACGTGTAGGAGCCTTGTGTGACGTCTTGTTCAATCAAAGCCCTAAGCACACCACGAAGATGTACTCACGAATGTGAGTACTTCATGGCCTCATGGTGTCTCTCTTTCAATTTCCCGATGGTTTAGGACTAGGTATTAATGAATAGGATTCCATCAAAAATATTTTCATGTAAAATGTTTCCAAGACGAGACCATATGGCTTGCACTGTCAAAAAGTTATCAGATCTCATGTGAAGATAAGCTTGTAATTCAACACGCCCTAACTCTACAAGCCCTGAATTCATAAATACAAGTCTTCACCTTAGTCTAAATGACGGAAAAATAATGAACAGTGAAAATTACCTAACGCCCGTGTGACAGTGCCCTTGCACTTTGTTTGGACCATCTTCATCGTCTTGGCGAAGATTATACATGTAAGTATAGGTTTGTTGAATAATATGTTTTCAAAATTTTGCAGTGTGTTGGTGCAACAAGGGATCGTATTACCAATTGTAATGTCAGTTGGCAACATTATGTACATTCAAGCATCTAATATCGTCATACAACATTATACAACCGCTATCTAGTTGGCTTGTTTATCTAAGTACTATGCTTACTGCTGCACATATTGCTTAGCGTATTGCTATGCATGCTGCTGTTGCTGCTAGTGCCCTTTCTCCTGAAATATTGATCTACTAAAATAATTCAGTCGTCACACTCAATTTTACTTATAAAATGTTGTGCATAAACACCCAATTCGCAAAAAATACATATTTGCGTCACAATTCAGGTAGTTTTAATATAACCAAAATAGTGGAGAAAATATAATTTAAAATGTTTATGCTTGTTAAAACTAAAAACGCACAACAGAACAAAAATGTGGGTCATAAATCTTAAAAGTACTAATTGGAATTTTTATTTAGCAGTCAAAAGGGTACAAACGAGTAGTAGAAAGAGGAAAAATCATTTAAAGTGTTTGTTATGTGTAAACCGTTCGTAGCATGCAGGGGAATGCATAATGCACCCAGTATTACAATTGCATGCCTGGTTTGAGGTTCAAGCGCAATTTTATGGAATTGTACAAAAGAATTGCAAACTATCGTTTAAAATATAATGAATGGGCGTTGATACGAAAATAGCATATTTTCACGTTATTCAAAGGATGGTTGGCATTTTATTTGGACTTTAAAAATGCCTCCTCAGAACAATAATAATTTAAACAAGGAAGTTATTGATAAAGAGATACGTTTTTTTCAAGATAATTTGGCGTGAAGGACGTGACCTAATGTTGATATGGCTATTGAAACGTTTTTATTCAAAACATCTATTGAGTATAGAGCGCTATTCTCTTGGCAGACTCAGGTATATTCCTTCAATTTTAGTTATTGATAGATACAAATGTATTATATTCATCACTTGTCCTAAGTTTGTCTTTACACGACCTTTTTTCACCCGTTCATGAAATGCTGGTTACCTCAGATGTCGGCCCAAATACCTACATTATATCTTTATCATGTAAACATTATACCTATAGTTATAATTATTTTATGTATACCTACATTAAGAATTAATTCTATACTGAAGACATGAAACTATTATTCTGTATCATCTTTTGTACTGTTTTCTGGCAAATAAACATTCTGATTTTTGATTCTGATTTCATTTAATTTATGACAGAGGTATTATAAGCATAATCCTGTTTTATTTCTTCCTATATTAACTCTATTTCATAGTCGGTTTTTTTTCGTTTCTAGAAATAAAACTGATTTATCTGTTTGACCTTTTGACTTAATATCGTGATGTTTTTAACTTGAACTATTGTTTTCTGACAGATGATATATTGGTGTTTTTGTTATGTCTTTTTTGCATGCTCTTGCTTTTTTTGCTTGGTTTGTGTTTGATGTTCTATTTGTAAAATAGTTACATACGAGTTAAATAGATACCTTTAAGCCATCGTAAATTAAATCGGTATTAGACAATAATAAAGTGATCAATCACTCAATTCTATAAAAAGTTATGTTATGTACTAACGATTAAGTATACAATATGTTATATACTAAAACATTTGTAACTTTTATATTAATCCTAAGAAGTGCACTGATTCTCTTAAAATTAATGATGTAACTGAAAATATCTCAAGTTATCACATCTGCTTTTAGTAACACATTGATGAAATTAGTCGATTGCATCGAACAAAAGCAACAATAAAAAAATACTGACATAATCGCAGCACCTGCCAACTAGACGACAACGGTACTAACAAACAAAAAAAAAAACAGTTATCCATTGTGGTTATATTAGATTCGGCAAGTGGAGTCATGCTGACTAGTGTAGATAAAAATCGAGAAAAAATCGAGTAGATGGCGCGATAGAGAGTCGTGATCGATAGTCGATCGAAGTGTCACGAGCGAGGTCAACGGCCTGGGGTCAGGGTCGCGGATGCTTGCTCCAAGTTGCATTATGCATATTGCAAATATTGGCCCCAACGAATCGATACCTGCAGAGTTAGATATTTTTACGACCATTTATAAACACAAAAATATATATTTTTGTGTTAAAGTAGTAAGTTTCGAGCGTAAATACACAAAAATATATATTTTTGTGTATTTACGCTCGAATTTTCGAAACAAAAAATCATTTTTAGGGTTCCGAACATGATTTTGTTTGGAAATTGTTTGGGAATTTTCGAAACAAAAAATCATTTTTAGGGTTCCGAAGTAAACAAGGAACCCTTATAGTTTCGTCATGTCTGTCCGTCCGTCCGTCTGTCTGCGGCTAATCTCACGAGACTACAAGTACTAGAAAACTCTAATTTGGTAGAGTTATACATATTTATTACGCGGAGCGAACTGTAAAAAAAAAAAACTGAAGAACTGTATAAAATTAGGAAAAAAAATTTTTTTTAGGGGGCCTCCCCTACACCTAAAGTGGGGGTGATTTTTTTTTCTCTCGATTATACCATCGTGTGGGGTATCATTTGATAGGTCTTTTAAATATATTATAAGTGTCTGAAGAAAATTTTTTGATTTAGGAATCCGTGTGCGAAATATTTAACTTTAAAGTGATAAATTTTGTTAGAGTCAAGTGTCCCCCCCCTCGAACACGAAAATGGTGGAGGGTGGATACATGAAACAAATTATAATAACTAGCAAATATAATGAAGTTAAAAGAAAAATTATCACGGCTATGTAGACTTTACACGTTAATGAGTAATAGACGATAAACTTACAAAATTGATTTTAGTATGAAAAATATTCGTAGGAACAATTTGCATTCTATATGATAGTATATACTTAGGTTATTTTTATTAGTTATATAAAAGTGGAAGTAAATATAAGTTCATGTGTCCGCATTTCTACAGGATAGGTACCTTCGGAACCCTACATTGCGCGTGGCCCGACACGCAGCTGACCAATTATTTTATAACAATGTCGCCTAAAATATCTGAATCTAGATGCACTATTTTAGTTAGCAACACAACCTTATAACGTGTATTTTCTCAAGAAATAAAACACAATCATAAAACAACTCGGAAATGACCGTTTAATTCCTCACTCTATATACTTTTTGCTGATCCATTGAATTCAAATGCATATGCAAAAACCGCATCCTGCACTATAATTTGCTTGAATTGTTATTACCCCAGTACAACTTTTTAGCTAAGATATGCGTAGGCACGATATTTCCACTGAGTAATGCTATAAATTTTAATCGCACCCAAAGGAAGTTTTATTAGTTCTATATGGTTCTATATTATTGTTTGCGCCGGATGTCCTGTCCGTTGCCCTTGTACAAGAAAAGAGCAAGTCTTTTCCATTTCAACTATTTCACAGCGACACAATAAATCAGTAGTAGTTACATATTAGTTTTATACAGAAATATTTTGTATTTGCAAAATAAGAATTGTCCAACGTAACCGCTAAAATCGTAAATTTTTTAAATGTTGTTATCATAATATGAATCCATATTACTTTGCGTCTCTATAGATAGTGTTATGTTTTTCGCTTTAGCACATAGTAATGTAATAAAAGATCCTATTCAGTATTCGAACGGTCAACCCACATTCCCCTCACAATAGTTTTTATATAATAAAAAGAATTACTCCTTCAAAGTTTTGTGGCTAAGAATTCATCACTTAGAAATCTGAGCATTTAGAAGAAAGCGAGACGCAACAATTGGTTCCAGCAAAACCGCAACTGTATCCAAACCAATCTGAAGTGAATGGTATCAAATCACCATAAAGTATTGCCGCTTATATGGAGTGCTAACGGTAAAGCTTGATCTTGCACTTTGACCTATGTTGGGAGCAGAAAATCTTAGGATTTCAAGGTGTTCAAAAATAATAACCTACCTAAACATAATCTCAAGTGGCTGAAAATGGAAAAAGTATACCTGACCTGCCTTGTGAAAGAGTTTAGGGACTGGTTTGAATTATTGTAACTTAATAACCTATTCTCAAGTTTATTTTGACGATATACTTAGCTTGTCAGTTGGATGAGCTTTAAACTTAGCTATCCTATTTATGTTATCTATTGCAAAGTTCTCTAGAACTTAACTTTTGTTTGCCTTTACAATACATACGAGAAATGCTCGTAAAAATCTCAATTCCCTTAAGGAATTCGTTTGTAAGTCGATAGCCGTGTACCGATAGAATCAATCAAGGCTTGTACTTGTACCTGTCCGGAGGGAAAAATGTAATTGAGTGGGGTCAAACCCTCCCGGAGTGCAGTCGGGTCAGGCCGACTCGGGAAACTATTAGGAAACAATGCATGTGGTGATTTAACTTTGAAATAAATAAAATAGATGCATTGTCCACTTAAGTTGTACTTGGTTCTATGTAAGCTTATGTCAGTGACAAAATTGAGGCAAAATACTATAAAAAATTTGTAGTAAAGTCCTTTTTGTCTCTTTCTTACGGCTACCATCACAAAATGCTTTCTTATAAGCCTTAGTAGTCCTAAAATATTAGAAATGTCAATTCCAGATACAAATAAAAGTATGTTGTGTGTACTTTAGAATTCACAAAATGGAAAGCATTGTCGTAATAACAATAATTCCTCATATTTTTAGTAACATCAAATACGTTACCAAAAAAGATAAAATCTTTTGTAGTTTATCTGTTTGATCACCTACGACTCGGCTAATATGATAACCAGGAGACAATAGAACTAAAACTAACTAAAAACACACAACAGCTTAACAAAAATAACTTAAATAACAGATCAATTTACCTTTATGAAATGTGTACATAGTTTAAGTAAAGGCTCAGAGTTTTAAGATGTAAATCTACCTGACTTGGGTCTGTCGTCGACATTATGATACGTTCATATTATTCGAGTAGGTCAGAAGAGTAATTTTACAATCATTTCGAATTTGGAATCCTTTAATTAACGCATCGTACGTGCTTTATACTTTAGATAACAGTAACATGCTATGATCTCGCTATCGTAAATGGTAATATGTTTTTTAAAATTGTATTAAATTTGATTTTTTCAGTTATAATCTGTGGACAGTGTTGTTAACTAGATTAAGTTAAAAATTGTACTGTTATTTACCGTTCCCAATAAACTAAAAAGAAGTATAAAACGCAGAAAATCTGTCACAAATGCACAACCACACTGCGTACAGTTAATAAATTATTATACATACTTACCTAGTAATTTTTTAGCAACAGCAACATCATACATAAAATTTCAGTCTTCATGTGGTCAAAAGCAAATATGGTATTTATTTATTTATTTAACCTTTATTGTACAAACACAATGTATGGCACAATAGGTGGGCTTAATGCAGAAGTATTATCTAACAGTCGACCTTTGGGGTAAACAGAGAACTTAAGTGGGTCTAATAAAGGGATTGGTATTGTGCGCCGAAACGAAATACATAATTCACTTGCCAGTCAACTGATTTATTAAACTCGCCCAATGTGAAGTAGAGTGCACAATGGCGGAAGCTACTTCGTTGTCTGATGTACGAAACAATGCTTGTTATGATGAGCTTACCCCAAGAATTTATATTGGAATAACTGTCACACTTGACTCTATAGGTTGAGTCGTGACGTGTTACACGGGAATATGTTGATTGGGAAAGAAACATCGTTATTAATCTTACAAAGGATGGAAGGCAGGCAGTAAATAAAAGTATTTATTCATATACATATTATGCGTAGGTATTTTCTGGCGGCAATTCTGTTTCGTTTTTAAATACCATGCATGTCATGTTTTCTACCATAAACTTCCCTCTATCTAAATGTAAATGGTTGAGAATAAATCATAATACCTATTTATCTATAGAATGTTAATAGTAATAGCAGCGAATCTGCATTGCCTTTCTCTAATGTAATGTGCTGTTTACTCTGCTTCAGAAATGTCATCAAAATAAATCAAATATTGAAATCAATTTGTATACAAATTCTCATCTAAAAGCAATGGATACTGCATTGTAAAACATATGAGTTATTGATTTCTTAACGAGGCAATGAACCTATCCAATTAAATGCATCCTACGCATCCGAAAGGAATACATTGAAATCCAATATCGTACATTCCTAAAAAGTGTAAAAAAGGTACGATTATCGATATAATGAGGCTATAAATAACATTCGAGCGTTGATTATTCGAATAGCCGGACAAATTGGGGATGCACCCTCGGGCTCCGCTTTCGACAGTTAACAATAGGACCTTAGGGTCAAATTTTTTCTTCACCCAAATAAACCGGCTTGAATGGAGGCTTGATTTTATGATTTATATGGCCCTTTATGCTTCTCTGTATTCTGTTTTGATTGAGGCTCCTTTCAGACCTGGAGATTGATTGTTCTTGAAGCTGTGGGAGTTTTTGTTGATTGCTTTTGAGTGTAAATATTTTAGTTTTGGTCTTTTTGCGGTTGGAGTCTAGGTCGGCTCCTCGCTTGTCAGTTTCGATGATTTGAGTGTCGAATTATAATTGCTCTATTCTCTTAATGGTTTGGCCTGAACCGGATATTGAAAAAAAACAGACTAATTTGTAGTTGTGTTATTGGTGGCATTTGATCTTATAAGTTTAAATTTCGGCAATACGGTAGATTTCTGCCTATGGTTAGAAATTTTTTGACAGAGATGCGAGTCCAGCGTGAGCCAGCAGTAGGATACAGACTAAATAAGAAATATTCAACATTTTTATCACCAATCGTTTATGAACACTTTTTGAAAAATTATCAAATTCTTTAAAAACGTTCTATGCGAAGTGTACCAACTCCTTGTAAATCAATCACTCACCCAACAATAATAACATTATAATTTATTTCTCCGAGGCAGCCCTACGAATGGAATCTTTCACATGCATGATATACAATGCACGTTTCAAAAACAGGGAAATCACATTTAAGTGTCGGGAGTGAGATACTGTGCGCCCGCGCCATCGATGCGATTGCACCTCCGGCTTCAGCCTTCAGATTATTCCTCCGAGCTTTAACTGAGGAACGTTTATCCTTTATATAGAGACTTAAACTAATAGACACACCATAAACCACAAAAAATAAGATTTTGGAGTTATAAAAATATTGGAAAAAATTTGAATTTTTTTAACACACTTGTAATAAATAATTTATAAATGTTTTGTTTTGGAATCGATTCAATATCCATATCTAGTATAAATTAAAATATTTTTAAGTCAGTTCGAAATTTATTTTGATTACTAAACATGCGGAACTCTTTTCAAGCGAGCACCCATTTGTCTAGTTTTTTTTTCTAATTCGACCCTCGTTTGACCGAGTGTTGATCTCAATAAAAAATATGGGAACACGAAAGCGTAATAACGTCGAAATAGAACGAAGCGATACCGAAGCCGTTTCTCATCTCGGAATTTTGTTGATATAAATAACACGATTTTTGTGGAGTTTACATTAGATTGGCGTTGGAAACGCGGATTTTATATACCTACCTTAAAGTGAAAATGTAGATTACATGAATAAAAACTTAATATGTGTCAAAGATAGGTGACTTGAAACTTATCAAATGTTATAGATAGTCGCTTAGTTAGAATTCAGACGTAACCAATGTTTCAGTAGTAAAATAATGTTGTATAAGTTCTCACTAGCTAGCGACTCTCATTACGAGTTTTCATCAACAAATTATTACTCTTAATCACGAGTAATACAAGCGAGTAAATCCGCAAGCAGATCCTAGTCCGTTCTAAACGTGAGAAATGCACAAAATTAATTAAGGTCCGTCCGACTCGTAAATCCCTGTAGACAAGTCTCCAGCTAATGAATTCTAGCTTCACAAGGACAATTCTATTCCATTAAAGATATTTGCCCACCGGGCAGGACCGCAATTGAAATGTCCCGCTAGCGGAGTGGGTGCTAGCCGTGTCCATTTCCGCAATTTCGAGATGCAAGAATCGGACTTGGAAAAAAGTAAAGATTTCAAGAAGCGTCGTTTTCGTTTAATCTGTGAAAAATGTCATGTAACTACGTCTTTGTTATACCTTTTATTATGTAACTGTTTGTTTTTCCTGAATAAATAAAAAAATAAAAATAATAAGCGTCGGCAAAAAATGAGGGATTTTAGAGATATAAATTTACTATGTGATGTAAGTTTAAAAAATGAGTCTTTTTTGTACCAACTTAAAACGTGGTACTGATACTTAGCTTGTATTAACTGTAATAAAAAAGGTCGCTGTCATGAAAATTGAATGATGATTGATGAGAACAGCATGTGCTTGATAACGTCCAATGAAAAAATAATTTTGACAAGGAAATTATTTTAAGTGAGATTGGGTACATATGTAAATACTACTAATACTATTTGGCTCTGCGACTTGGCTCATAACTCGCAAAATTCTCACGACAGCTCCAGGTAAAGATAGGTACTGTTTTGGACACCTTTGTTAGAAAAACTTTATTTATTCTTGCGTTTGTGAAGTTCAATTTCTAAAGAACCTTACGCTCAGTCTGTACTTTTTCCCGAAGACATAAAGGCGATCGTGTTCCGACAATGGCGTATCGTGTGCCGTCTAATCACGCGGGGTACTGTTAGGTCGCTGTAGGCCCTAGGGCTCGCTGGCCAGAGTAATATGCGTGCGAACGCGATTCGATCATCGCGTGTCTACATCTACCTGGAATTTCTAAGGCCTTTAGCCGTGTAGTGTCAGGCTTACAATGAATGACAGAATAACCCGAAATGCGAGGAGAATTAAACAATCAGGGGAAAAATCTCACATTACGAAAATCCTCTTCCTTGAGATTTTTCAGTGAGTGTGTCGCTCAGTTTGATTGGACCTATCCGTATGTTATCTACATTTTTTACCATAATAATATTGATATTTAGAAGTTTATAAAAAATACTAGCTGTTGCCCGCGGCTTCGCCCGCGTGAGTTCGCTTAGATGAACAATCATTATGTGTTCCAAACCGTTTCAGATCTTCGATCATCTTTTTATACATCTACAGAAAATGCTCATCATATAGTGTAGTTGGTCTCTTGGAGTTATTCATCAGATGTTCCAGATCTTAAATTTTTATACGTCAACAGAAAATGCTCATCAGGTTGAACGATTTTTGCTAAGGCGCCATTTGCATTATATGTTATAGTGTAGCTGGTCTCTTGGAGCTTTTCATCAGATGTTCCAGATCTTCAATTTTTGTACGTCAGCAGCAAATGCTCATTAGGTTGAACGACTTTTGTTAAGGCAACATTTCCATATTTCTTATAGTTTAACTGTTCTGTTTTGGTTCTTTATCAGGTGTTCCATTTTTCAAAATCATTTATAGCCTAAATGTTACCCAGGCTTAGTAGCTATACAACAAAAAAGTTTCATTCAAATCGGTTCTGTACTTTCGGAGATTAGTGTGATCATACATACAGACAGACAGACAAGAAATTAAAAAAAAATATTTTTGCTTTTATTAATCTTTTTAGGTGTCCCTCTATCCTTTTCAGTCAAAAATACTAAATGTACAGACAAAATAATTTTACTGTTTTATTATATGTATAGATTAGGTACTGTCATGAACTATGTAAAAGTTATATTCGTCGTGTAATCAAACCTTATTTTGCAAAAAAATCTCCCTGTTTGCCTATGAAAGAGTCCTGAAATATCATCCATATTAAAAGATATTAAACGAAAAATTCTAAATATAGAATGCCTTCATTGTCGAAGCTCGATCAACAATCCACAACAACGGGCATAAATTAAAGTCAACGTAGAACTGAAACTTGTGCTTTATACAATGTTAGGTACATCCATATCCAAATCCCTCTGATGTATCTCAAAATTTACTTAAAAAATTAGACAATGTAGCAAATCTAGGTCAATACTATACTAATAGATACTACTCCTAGAGATGCTTATACGAGTTATCCTTAGGTATTGTCATTGAATTAATATGAATATCTCTATTGCATGTATGGACAATCTCAAAAATGACTGACAAAATAGCAGTTTAAGTCCAATACAAATAGATATTTAAATTCATATACGAAATATTCTTCTACATTGTCATTGTTTTGAGCCTTTGTATTGCTGGGAGCGATCCCGATGTGGTTATGCCGTGCAGTCTAAACGAGTAATCGATTACCCAAGCTAATTTCAAGGCTACTCGAGTCGGCGTATCGATATCGAGTAATTGTAGCTTAAGTTTAGTAGTAATTCGGCCCCATTGATCTAGCAGTAATGTCAAATTACTTGACATTTAATTAGACCCCGCCATTCACAGAGCAATAATTTGGAGACGTGTAAGTACCTAAGTCCCAGACCCACAAAGGTTTAACTTTGGTCATAAATATGAGTACTTAATACCGATGAAAAAAAAGGTTTTTTTGTTAATTTAAAGTCCTGCCTCATGAATGCAAAAGTGACATCAATTCTAAGTAAGTTTGATCGATTTTTTTTTTATTCTTTTGCTGTCATTCCTAACTTATCCAACCGATCATTTGAAAAGTTGTTCATTTTTTATTAGGGGTACAGCACATATTTTACGTATGTTCAGCAAAAATATAAACTATGTCTTATATAAACGGCATTATCCTAAATAATAGGGTAAATTCGTTAGAGATGGCCATAGTTTTGTTGGTTGGACATAAAAAAAAAGAATTGATATTTATAATCAAATATTTATTGTCGTAATAATCTTTTGTGTTTAACCTTTCAAAAATCAGCAACAAATGATACGTATCATTATAAAACATGAAAAGATATATTAAAAAAACAAATATAGGACTGGCTATCTCTCCCTCATATATCAGTGTGTGTTGGCCATAGTCGTACGGGACAGATGGCCACTACTCTTCTTGCCTTTTCCCTTTCCCTTTTTAGATGTTGTTGCATTACTTTGTTCAGTTTTTTGCTTCTGCCCACATTTGGCACACATATTATCAAATGCGGTACAGTTTTCATGTACCCATAAGTTGCAAATGACACATTGAAGCCAATCTTCAATTAAGCGGGTTTCATAGTAATTTTCGCCGCATCCAGCGCAGTTATCAGCCTCATCTGCTATTTCTTCCAATGAAGTATCACAAAGTAATGGTTCCTTCTTCTTTCGAACTACTAACGGAATCTTGCCGGATAGCTTTTCTTTTCCTCACTGTATTTATCTATACCTGAAACATTATGACCATCTCTCCTTTTTTTGTCCGGGAGAGATAGCCATACGAAATTCAAAAGTTCGAAGTGCAAATAGGACACAATTTTGAGGTTAGAATACAGCTAGAAACGTGTTATGATATTAAACTCACAAAACATCAATATACAAGAAAAACAAATATGTGTTTTACAATGGTAGGTAAACCAACTAAAAAAATTTTGCAGTACTGTATAAAAACAAAGCTTATTTACTCACTTTTCGGTTTTTTTACTGCGGAGATCGCTTACGTGCGTTGCTCTCGAGCGTCGGCCGCAGTGGACTAAATTTAACGTAACACCATCTAGCGATTATTCTGTGAAATATTGGAATTGGCCAACTCTCCCGTACGGCCATCTCTAACGAATTTACCCTATTATAAATGCAAAAGTGGATTGTTTTATGTGTTTATTTCTTATCTTTAGGCTTTATCTACTGAACCAATCTTCCTGAAATTTCGCATACACATAGGTAGAAGTACTAAGAAGGACATAAGGTACCCAGGAAAAACACTGCTCCCGTGGAAAATTGTCGTATTATGTATATATTTTTATGTCATTTTATAGATGTACTATAAAATTCTACCGACGACAGTTTTACTTCTATACTATAAATACTTTATGCCTGTAGTTTCGCAATCAGTCGTACGTCGGTTTGTACAACTGTTACAAGCCCTTATGATTTATTGTAAGTAAGCTTGCGGATTGAACTCTTTGTTTTCCCTGACAAATCGCGCCACTATTTCTTAAGATTTCAACAATACTTGGTTATTTATTATTGAATGATTTGATTATGAGTAACACATCTAAATAATCGGTCTAATAACCTTTGAAGTCACTGACTTTGAGTAATAACGACACGGACCGTATAATAAATTTAGGGTAACCGCATTTTTAGCGGAGGAGTGTAACTAATTTTCTGTTAAGTTTTTAGTAAATTAGTAAAAATACCACCGAAACTCTTTTTCTGTCGTCCAGGGCAAGTTATTTTACTATTTTATAAGTAGAAATATTAGAATACCCTTTATACCTAAATATCTATGGCTGTATTTCCTGAAACAAAGCGAAAACATATTTTAAAATCCAACTGGAGGCCCAGGGATTAGCAAGTTTTAAAAACATTTAAATTCAAATTAAACACTATGTAAGTTGGTTTGACTGTCAGACAATGCTTTTAGCATTAAGTCCACCTTTTGTACTGTACTTTTGTATGTGTGTACAATAAAGTTTAAATAAAATAAAATAAATAAAAAATAAAATTAAAAATTCAAAACGTAACTATTTTTAAAATATCACCGAGTACACAACCGAAGCAAAGCTGTGAAACAGCAATCAAAACTCCGAAAGCGAATATCACGAAGCTTGCATTGGTCGTAACGTGCCTTTCACACGAATTTCCCGGTCAAAAGGCAGCTCTCACACACAGAATCCGTACTAAAGCAAAGAAAACAGAAGCTAATCCTGCGAGAATGGCAAAGTCAGAGATTTTGCTGACCGTAGATACGGCCAGCAACATCTGCCAGCTAAGCTGATTTACTGAAGCCAACAAAAGAGCTAGTTACAATAAAAGATATGTAGTATGAGGGAACAGCACCGTGGTGAAATAATTCCAGTTTTAACGGCTTATTTATACTGTGTCCCGTGAAACTTTAGAACATAGGAGATTGACTTTAACACACGTCCCAGTTCAAAGGATTTATGTTGAAAAACGAGTTACATAAATAGGACAGTTACTTATTACAAAATTTTGACTAGATATAAACTTGTTTTTAAGGAAAGTAAAGGAAATATTGGATGGTATAAATGCAACTTTTATAGACGGATTAGTAGGTAACATTATTTGCTAAAGTGCTCTCTGTTATTTTTACTGGATTTTTCAAATTATGCTTCTCGGTTGCATGATAATTGTGAAATTCAGGACGCGTTGTAATAATCCAATGAGCCAAACAGTAGTCGCTTATGATAAGCATCCAACACCGCTTGCCCTGGTTCTTGTTACACATTTTCATCCCATGTCATGAAACCACTGCCACAGATTGCAGAAAAGCACATGACTTATCAAAAAATATCGGGCCACGTTCAAAATAAACGTCTAGTCAACGTGCCTGTGATTAAATATACTGCTCAAAAGATTTATAAGTGTTTATTTCTGGAATAGAACTGCAAGACCTGTTCTTACAAATGTTGTTTGTCGCTACAAATGTATTGTTACATGTGGTTCCTCGAAAATATATTGCGATCGAATGGAATTGTAACTTGGTTCACTTTAGGATATTAAATTATGACATAACAGCATTACAATTTTGCTAAATGTATTTGTCTGTACATACATATAATCACGTCTTTATCCCTTACGGGGTAGACAGAGCCAAGAGTCGTGAGACTCGAAGGCGCTTAGCTGAATAGTGGGCTTTCTGATGGAATGGAGATTCAGGTATAGTGACAGGTTGCTAGCCCATCGCCTATGAGTGGAGGAATCCCCAGTTTAAAGCCCTTTCTCTCGATTGACTTTTACAATCTGCGCGGGAAGAGAAGCAGCTGGCTAATTCTATTTATTTATTTTTTTAAGGCACACAAACAGATTACAGACAATAAAAATCTAAATCTAAATAACAGATGTTATTGCAACTAATCTGCAATCCACTAGAGTGTACACAGTTATACAAAATAAATATCTATGTTTTTTCTTTGCTCCCAGACCAGCATGGAAGTATACATAAATACAAAAAGTGGCCACTTTTAGCCGAACCCATTTTGATATGGTAGGTATGGGGTTTATTTTTAAATGCTATGAGTTTTTTTCATTCGTAGGTACAAGCGTGAGTAATAGTATAAAGGTAGAAAAAATATATATACCATATTAACCACTAGCTTTTGCCCGCGGCTTCGCTCGTGTTAATCCTTTCTAAGCGGATGCCTACGTCATAACATCTACCTGCCTGCCAAATTTCAGCCCGATCCGTCCAGTGGTTTGGGCTGTGCATTGATAGATCACTATGTCAGTCAGTCACCTTTGAGTTATATCTATATATAGCTTACTCTTCTCTTGCCGCGCCGATTGTAAAAGTCAATCCAGGGACAGGACTATAAACTGGGGATTCTTTAAATAAATAAAAAAACAAAATAAAAGATGGTACATAGAGATAAAGTGAAAGTAGATGAGATAATTTTAAAAACCTCTCTTAGCTGTTGAACTCAAACAAAGATCTCTTTCATAGCTTTATGAACCAAACAAACAAACACACACCTTTCATTCATTAGATATACTCCTACAATATAATAGAGCATAGAAAGTATACTCTCAAAGTAGCCTTTTGTCTTTGCGTTACTTTTAAAAATCTTTGAAGATCTTTATTTTAGATATTGCAATATCTTGTAATAACTATTTAAGTAAGTACATAGTACCTATTCTTGTTTATCCACATTGTTATAATTACCTACTTCTACAGCCTACTAGTTGTGCCCTGCGGATCTACTCTTATCCACATTGTATTCGCTCGAAAATGAAAGGAAAAAATCAAAAATATAAATACTTTTAAGATTTTTTTGCTTTTAATGTTCTACTGCAAGGCAACAGCCTCTCCTAACTTAACAGGCATTAGACAAGGAATGTAGAGAAAAGATCATGGATAGAAAAAAAAAGAGGAAAAAAGTGCACGCAAAAAGGGCCCAAACTGGAGGCCTAATTTTTTTTTTATAACATAAGGCGGCAAACGAGCAAGCGGGTCACCTGATGGTAAGTCGTCACCGCTGCCCATGGACTACCACAACACCAGGGGTATCGCAAGAGTGTTGCCGGCCTTTTAAAAAGACGTAGGCTCGTTTTTTGAAGGTTCCAATGTCGTATCGGTTCGGGAACACCGCCGCAGGAAGCTGATTCCACAGTCTGGTCGTACGTGGCAAGTGTCTTTTAAATCGCATGGTGGTTGACAGCCAGTCATCCAGGTGGTTTGGGTGAAATTTCAGTTTATGGCGGGTGGTATGGTGGTGAAATTTTGCGGCGGGTATTAGGCAGGTACTAATTGCGGAAAAAGTCCTCGTTGGAAGTAAGAAAGTGCAGGTAACTTGCAAAAGTTGCACACTACTTTACCTAGTTATTAAACCTACAGCATGAAAACCTATAAAATATCACTAAGGATATTTAATTTTAAAGGCTTTTAAACAATAAACACAGTTATTAGCAAATAAAACAATAGCGAGGCGAATCAGTTAAAACCAGTTAGCACCGGATAGATCCAGTTAGCGCATTCAAAAGGATTTGCGTTTTGTTCTAGTATGCATTAAGCTTGAGGCAAATAATCTTGCTTTACTGAGATTATGAATTATATTGTATTGTATTTATCTAATAACAGTTTATTTTTATAATATATATAGCGTTCTATCTAATTCTACGTATATATTAAAGTTAATGTTAGTTATGTCATATAACGTAAAGCTACCATTTGATTTTTTTTTGTAATTTGTGCAATGAAGTTTTTAAATAAAGTAAATAGTTGATTTAGAGACGTGAAAGTAACAGATATAGACAAATCACTATTTTTAATGTTATTCATGCGAGTGTGTATATCTATGTATTAAATAGTGTGTTATTACTAACACTGGTGTCAGATTGTATTCAAGTCGCCTAAAGCATCTGACATGACTTTTATGACAACCGCCATCTAGTGACAGTTGCCGCATACACATTAGTAACCTAAATAGTCAGCCAATGTGCAGGTTTCCTCACGATGTTTTCCTTCACCGGAAGCAGGTGGTGGTCTAAAACTACCATACACGGGTCAGATTGATCTACAAACTCATGTGACACAGTTAGGATTTGAACCCGGGTCCTATTCGACCTCAGGTGGGTGTCATTACCACTTGGCCACCACTGCTTCAAACTTTTATTCCACGGGACGAATTTTAGGGTACGAGTGGGCACAGACTCGATACATTAAACCTTTTCTTTGTACTTGATTAGACAAAAGAACAAAAGATATTTTTTGTAAAAAAAATAAAATTTAAAGGGCTTGAAATTAGGACTTCTTCGCTTCACGCAGATGAAGTATTGAGCATTACTACGTATAATATATTAAATATTAGTAATTTGTCATGACACAACTAAAATAGGTACTATAATTTGCTAGAAATCAGCAAGAGAAAGTTAAGTACTCTGCATAGGTACCTAAAATCTTAGGCATCCAATTGTCTACAGTCGAGAAATTCCATTGTTAACTTTCCCTAGGACCCTTTCGGTTGTTTACCTACGTAGTTATAGTCTGTGTTCATTCATTAGGTTATATTGGAGATTTGAATTAGTATGATGATGACTGAAAGTATTTATTTAGACCCTCGATAATAGGTAAATTGAGTCAGGGATAATTGTTATTAATTGTAATATATTAAATGCGAAAGTGAGTTTGTTTGTTACTTTACCTACTGAACCAATCTTTCTGAAAGTTCGCATACACATAGTCAGAAGTACTGAGAAGGACATTGGGTACCTTTCATCCCGGGAAAAATCACTGTTCCCGTGGGAAAATCACACGGGCGTAGCCGCGGGCTAAAGCTAGTTGTGAATAAAAGTTCTATTATATAAGATAAATTATTCCTATTGCCTTTGACCTTTGCTAAGTTTTTTTTCGGGTGCTCAAATAACTTGATCCCTATACAGGGTTATTTTAACGAATAACCTTCCTAGGGGTGAGAGTACTCATAAATATGAACATCTTTATGTATGGGACCGACTCTGAAATCTCAAAAAAAAATCAGCTGTTCCATACATTTTGGGCGAGTAGGTATTGCAAAATGTATGGAACAGCTGATTTTTTTTTTTGGAGATTTCAGAGTCGGTCCCATACAAAAAGATGTTCATATTTATGAGTACTTTCACCCCTAGGAAGGTTTTTTATTTATTACAAATAACCCTGTATAGGATGAGTCCGCCGTTTTGTCAACCTTTTGTATTTTTTTTTTTTTATAACATAGGGCGGCAAACGAGCAAGCGGGTCACCTGATGGTAAGTAATCACCGCTGCCCATGGACAACCATAACACAATGTATTGTTTTGTTATATGTGTTACTTTTCGTACAATAAAGTTACCTATTATAAACAGACAAAATCTGTCAATCTAAAAAGGTGTTTAACTTAGTAGGTACTTGTTTAAGCATTTTTCTTCTTATTTAAGAGCTGTGCACTTGTCTTAGATAAGCATACATGACTAAATCTAATCAGAGCACTTTGAAGATGTAGACCGACCCACTGAAGGAAATAAAAGTAATAAAAACAACCTACATGCCCTACATGTTCACCTAAATACCCTTTGTTCGTTGGCACACGACACAATTGCGGTCAAGTGTCTGCTAAGGGGCTTAGGCGACCCCGTAAGCCGGTAAACGGTTAAATCAGATTAAATTATTATTTTTACCCCACGCCCACGTGTAACCTATAAAACTAATTACAACGAACAACATAAGAAGTTTAACATCGATTGTATACTAACACCGGTACACAAGAATTTGAAGTAATGAGTAAAATAGAAATGTATGAAAATATCTGCCGAGCGTCAGATGGACTGATTTTCATAAACACAAAAGCCTGAGTAGTTTTATATCGTAGAGTTTATAGAGCACAGATACCTAGTATTCAATTCATTGTTGAAAATGAGATATTCTGATTTTGTCAGAGATTTTTATAATTTTTTCATTATTTTTTTTAGCTTGATTAATGAAAATTTCCAAATATCATTTCGAATTCCACTCTGTTCACCTGGGTGAAAAGAGTAGAAATCAATATATTTTTATTTCGCCTCGGACTTATTTCATCCAGAAAATTTAATCAGGTGTATATTAGTTCGAAAAAAATTAGTGTTATTGATAATAATATGGGCCACTTTTTTAATGAATTTAGCATTTTTTATCACCCACATAAGTCTCAAATTAAAAGCCCAGTAACTGACAAAAAGTGTCACTTTTCCGAAAAAAATAGTAAAAGAAATGGCTAACATTCGTGCTCCATGGGCAATTTCACTAAGATTACTTAACTGTGATTGAGTGCCTGCAACTATTGTGCTAACAAGCCATCCATGGCTCGCTGTGACCGATTTACGTCAGGAGCCAATCATTAAAAACGTCCAATGGTTAATGATGCAAGTGTAGTACCCTTGTGAAAACACTTTCGTAACTTCGACCTTCTTCGACAGAACGAGTTCTTGTACGAGTTTTGATGATTAATTTGCAATTGTTTTATTCAACTTTGGCATCGGGGGGTAAGAAAAAGAAAATACTCATGAGTTTTTAAACAGTTGAATGTGTTGTTATTATGACATTGACATAAAGTTCTTCTTTGTTTTTTTCAACTTTTGGCACAAGCATTTATTATCATCGAGATCTTGGTGCATAAATAAAGTAGGTATCTACATGTCCGCTCAGTAAACCATATTCTGTGGTTCCTTCGTTAGGAGCAGATCCTGGGTGCACTATCAGCTCATGCTTTTCATAATAATGTATTGTCATTGAAAATGAGGCCACGTGTAAAATTAATACATAGGTATAGGACAATCTCCCAAGGGAGGCATAGGGCCCGTTGGATGGATGACGTCGTGGCCCTGGCGGGAATGGATTGGATGCAAAAGGCACAAAACAGAGAGGAGTGGAGGATACTGGAGGAGGCCTTTACCCGGGAGGGATACATTCCCAGCAAATACTAACACACTAACACCTATATACTTAATAATTATTACTAAAAATAGAATAACACTATTATAAAATATAAGAAACAAACAACTGCGAATCGGATCAATAAAGGCTTTTTCATTTTTTTTTTATAGGACATTATATCAACTACTACTGGGACTTATATGCATATAGGACAAGCGGAAATAGTTCTATATTGGCTTGCATAATGTGAAGAGAAAATACAAAATATAATGCAAGTTAAAATAAAAATCTTGTAAAAAAAGAACTGAGCATGAAGCTATTGCACACAGATTTCGAAATTTTTATCAGATTAAGATAAACTGAAATATAAAATTGGTTAAAATTATATTTTCGATTGAAAATACTTATAAATTTAAGTCAAGATACGCTGTAGCAAGTAATTATAGAACTACTGGAAGTAACAGTTTCAAGTCCATCGTGTTAACGAGGTCTGTTATATGCTTGTTGTTTCGGCTCCACCCTTCTACAGGGTGCGCCAACAGCTGTTGCAAGCTTTATTTACGATTATTTAATTACAAGTACTTGGAAATTTACATTCAGATAGTTCTGGGCTTGGCTAATTAAAACGCTTTCAGAAAAACTGAGATCTAAGTAGGTTAACGGCTAAGTGGTAGTTCAATCGCTATTGGTATTTTTATTTTTATTTTAATAGCGTTTATTAAATAAATCACCAATGCTTATTAAATAAACCACCTAAAGTATTTATTTGTATCAAAAGTATTTATTTGTATCCAGTTAGTGTATTACACTTTAGTCACTTTTATTTATTCCAATTAAAAAAAATAAATAAAAATTATTTTATAAAGAAGATGTTTAACCTTGATAGGTTTAACTTTAAAATTTGGTTTTTTAATTTTTTTCGCATTATTATACCTGTGAGTTCTGTAATAACCTCAAATAAGTTACTAATTTTATTAATTCCTAACTAAATAATCAAAACCAGCACTAATATCGTTGCGATAGCAAATTAAACCGTTTATATCTATTGCTTAGGCTTTGGTTTTTGTAAGAGATTGATTAAAATTTTAACAAAAAGAAAATGTCTTATTGCACAAATCTTTCTGTGTTTTTTATTTCCCGTGGGAATTTCAGGAAATAATCTCTTAGTGCCTATACTCCCTCAGGAACTTAAATGCCGAATTTCAACTCCCTACACCCAGGAGTTTTGGCTGTGCGTTGTCAGTCACTCTGTCAGTCACTCAGTCAGTAACGGAAGAAATTTATATAATACTAGCTGGCGCCCGCGGCTTCGCTCACGTTAATCCTTTCTTAGCGGATGCCTACGTCACAACATCTACCTGCATGCCAAATGCCAAATTTCAGCCCGATCCGTCCAGTGGTTTGGGCTGTGCGTTGATAGATCACTATGTCAATCAGTCACCTTTGAGTTATATATGTTACTATAAAAGCTCGAACTACGGTAAATTCTAAGATTTAAGAGTAAGTCTTAGGATTTACCGACATGAGTTGGTAAATGTAAGGATTTATGAAAATGGGATGATTTTTTCGGGCTTTTACAATTAGAATTTAGTACATGCTAGGTTTTACCACTGACGGCTGGTAAATGTTGGTTTTGGGAATAAAACAAAGAGTAATTCTTCCCTCAAGTCTTTCCAGGTGGTCATAAAAAATAAATAACCTGAACCTACTTTTTTTTCCGCCCTCAAAGTCTTTCCGGGCGGTCATATAAAAATAACCTAAACCTTATCTATCAGTCATTTACCATGCCTTTAATGTAAATCCTGAGACTTACCAAGCGAATTGTGGTAAAAGTGCGAATCGCAAAATTATTCGGGCTTTTACCATTAAGAGTTGGTAAATATTAGGTTTTACTCGAAAATCTTAGGATTTACCGTAGTTCGATCTTTTACAGTAACATTATTGATGTGAAAGTTACTGTATATTTTTTTGTTCTTTGCTAACTTCAAATTTATCTAAAGTAGTCCAGGGTTATATAAATAATAGACATAAATATACATCAGTTTATCAAATAGTCGGAGTAAAGTATCGGATTTGATTGAAGGGAAGCGGAAGCGTCCCTAATCTTACAATATAATAGGAACCCACTCTCTCTGCTTACACAATACACGTTTACTTTAAGATCCTTTAGACGGTGTATATTAATGATATTGAAATTGTTACTGAAATTCGTTGCCTAGTTTAGAAGTATAGTCAAGCAATAAGAGTCTTTTGTTATCATTATTACATATTTGAGACCTTATACTCGTATAGAGGCTGTTAGATTTTACAAGAATTAAGTTTAGATTATTTGTAATTATTTATTTATTCATATTCATTTATTTGCATAAAATAGGGTAAATATACAATACATAGATGGAGATGCATAAAAAAGTAGCAAGCCTATTTAGCCATTATAAATAGCGTGCAAATTTTACATTATTAGGTAATATTGGATATTTTTCAAAATAGTAGCAACTTAGCAAGCAGTTGTCTATCTATATTAGTACTTATATCATGCAATACATAATCAAATGAAATTAATCCATACTAATATTATAAATGCGAAAGTTTGGATGTGAGTTTGTGAGTTTGTGAGTTTGTGAATTTGTGAGTTTGTGAGGATGTTTGTTACTCAATCACGCAAAATCTACTGGACGGATTTCGATGAAATTTGATACAGAGGTAGATAATGACCTGGAATAGCACATAGGCTACTTTTTATCCCGGGAAAAAGCACAGTTCCCGTGGGAAATTCACGCGGGCGAAGCCGCGGGCAAAAGCTAGTATAAAATAATTGTAAGTAATTATTATCATTGTTTTATGTTTTATTTCCTCTCCATCTCTTCTTTCCAGTCTTTATATTATGAGGAGACAATTCTGCTCACAGTATGCTAATTCCTAAATTTACTACCGTGGGAGAGCCACTAATATTATCATTTCATACTAACTTCATCACTGAATTTATAGGTTATGCAAATAATTCACCGTAAATTTCAACGTAGCTGCAATTTTCAGTTTTATATCTCTATGAATATTTTGAGTGCAGTCAATCTAAGAAACAGTTAAATGTGGATATTTCCACGATAGATAACCACTCCCGTGGAATATTTGGGGTAAAAGGCCTATCAGTATACCATTCATTATTTATTTATTCATTCCCATTTATTATTTTAGTAGGAAGTATGATACAATGTCTTATACGACCAACTAGTCTATACATGCAGGAGAAAATGCGAACAATAGTCAAAATACCAATCCGAAATTTATCCATCCGTCAATGCGTAAAATGGAAATTTCCTTAATTCGCGAAAAAATCTATTTGAGATGTAGGCAAATATCATGTTTTTCGTAAAAATGTGTAAAGACACGAATATAGGTCTCTCTCAGCTGAAAGACGTCCACTGCTGGACAAAGGCCTCCCCCAAGGATTTCCATAACGACCGGTCCTGCGCTGCCCGCATCCATGCGCATCCCGCGACCTTCACCAGGTCGTCGGTCCACCGAGTGGGAGGCCTGCCAACACGTTTTCCGGTTCATAACGAATATAGGTACTTAATGAAAATCATATACTTACCTAAAACCTTGGAACTAATGTCAATCAATGTCGATAGCCTAATGTTAGCCCGGTGTTAGTAGGTCAAACGTATTAGTTTTTGTTCGCGAGTAATCTATATTATTTCTGTGTTTTTTGTCAAGGCTGTCTGTTGTCGAAGCTTTGAGAAATTTGTTTTGATAATATTTCCACAGAATATGTAAAAAATTAGAAATCATAAAATCTTTGATAAATAAGAAACTTTGACGTTATTCTCTACAATACTTACGTTTTTACTTATTGTAGGTAACTAAATTGTAAATAATTTAAGTATACATATTTATATTTCCAAAGTCGTTTACTAGATTTTGAGAAATATAATTTGGGGTACCTACTGTAGTTTACGTCTGTGACATTGAGTTTAAAAGCCCGGTAAGACTGAAATTTAAATAATACCTTACTAAACTAATGAAATTTTATGCCGCGAGACCGAGACTATTTGTATACTTACTAAAAACAAATTCAAGAGACCCATCGAAAAAGAGACCAAACATCTTTAACCTAAATATTTTAAATGACATTTATGTGTTGGAAAAATATGATAATACTTTATTAGTAACTATTTAAAATGATTTATATATTTTTTTAAATAGCAACGCATGTCAGACTCTCCCAAGATAAAAAAAAAACATATATTTGCAGATAAACATCAAATACATATTAACACGCTTTGTATTCGGGTTGCGTACGGCCGTGCGCGTAATATTTTGTACATTACACAATATGGACACGTCGGTATATAATGGCGTGGGAATAATGTATTCAAGATTTTGTGAAAGATGTATGTAAATACACCAATCTCTATGTATATCTATAATGGAAATCTGCCACATTACTTTTAATAACTCTTTTCTACATGATCCATTCATGTGAGTATGAAAATTCTGCAGTGGAGTCATCGAAATACAACTACTACATAGTATCTCGATGAGTGGAGTGTTTTCGGGTCGCTTCTTTTTATTGTGATTGACACAGTCCCAACTAGCATACCTGAAACAATAAAAAAAAACCTCAGTTTAATATTTATTCAGTACTGAATTCATTGCGATTGTTTTTACCAATTAACTTTCTATTTATATCCAAAAATCACTATTTTCGCAAAGCTTTACTATGACAGGACATTGTCAGAATTTAATAAATCCATTAACGAAATAATCTTGAGGTCGCCTCAACACAGGTAAAATTTACAACATTTAGCGTAAAGTCCAATTATAAAGGACCTCTTGCCTTTATACAGTTTCCTCGAAGCTAGGATTCTCTAAAACTGGCTGCCAGCCTCCAACATACATATAAAGGCTGAGTCACATTGTTAAACATGGAACAGTTTAATGAAAACCCATAGAGCATAAGATCACGAGCAGTTTATGGCATCATACAGTTATGCGCTCTGCGTTACCGCAACAATTATGGAGAGTACAGATGTATAATATGGTTATTCTACTAAGTTGGTTTCTTATTATTAGTGACTTTAGTTTTATTTTAGTTTTCGATGGGGCTGGCATATCTGTCAAGATAAAAGGCCCTAAAGCATTAGATTTTAAAAAATAGGTTGCTATGCTTTACCTTGGCTTGGTTTGTAATTTGTCCTTACAACTCGAATACATGAAATAAATTTATGCGTTAAAATACATAACGTGATAAACGATTAGTAAAACACATAGTGTTTCTTCATAATAACTTTACTAATACCTATAACTTAAACTGAATGTTAGTTTTGATGTTTATAACTCTTTCACGAAATTGAATGAATCTTGGAATAATAAATACAAAGGGTAGGTACCATTTAACTACCTATACCTATATGGGAAATATTGTATGCTATGTATACAGGGTGTGCTAAAAGCGATATTTTTAAATTCCGTACTAACGCACAGTACTAAAGTCACTTCCACAGCGTCGATATTTTATGATATCCGTTGACTTATATCGGCCAGTTATCTCTACCGCTTTGTTAGCTCCGTGGACGGAATGACAATGACAAGTCCAGCAAATATGAACTCGCCTTAACAGCGCCTTCGACACAAACAAAACAAAGCCTGTAACAAGCGAACATTCCTGCCTTCGTGGAATAATAAGATGATTCCGACTCTAGGGCATAAAAATAAGGCTGATAGTTTTTTGTTTTTAAAATCTATGAAAGCAATAGGCGACTTTTATGCTTATTATTGTATGAATTCCAAAAAAGGAGTGTTAGGTTTTATGTATATTACTCCTACAGGGTTCATGTATGTTAATCACTATAATTACATACATACATAGAATCACGCCTTTATACCTTACGGGGTAGACAGAGCCAAGAGTCGTGAGACTCTACACTGAAAAAACTAATTAACAAAAACTGTTTAGCTATTATGAATATAGCATAACTTTGTTTACTCGTAGTCAAAGTCAGTCTAAATGCAAGCAATATGATTGAGTTACATCGAATAAAACGAGTTAGGCTATTTAAGTTGTGTTACCCTTTTCAAAACTGTTATGTAAATGGTTATCAATTAGCGATCTGGTTGTTCCCAACAAAAATATATAGATTATAAATAAACATACTGTTCTTAATTTTTTACACGACTGTTTTGTCGCAAGCAACATAATTGTTTTACGATAGTCGCAGCATAAAGCATTTGTTATTAACAGCAATTTAGAAGTTATTATTTACTCAAACAAAATGTTGTGGATAACGAAACGTTTTGTTATTGTTACCGCTCCCGCGCCGACCAGCCATTTTTTCGTGAATCCGTCGTGAGTGAAGTTTTCATCAAGAACTCAAGCGTTTATTAAAACTAAGTAACTCTCTCTCTCAGCCGAAAGACGTCCACTGCTGGACAAAGGCCTCCCCCAAGGATTTCCATAACGACCGGTCCTGCGCTGCCCGCATCCATGCGCATCCCGCGACCTTCACCAGGTCGTCGGTCCACCGAGTGGGAGGCCTGCCAACACTACGTTTTCCGGTTCGTGGTCGCCACTCGAGAACTTTTCTGCCCCAACGGCTATCTGTTCTGCGAGCTATGTGCCCCGCCCACTGCCACTTAAGTTTGGCAATTCTGCGGGCTATGTCGGTTACTTTAGTTCTCCTACGGATCTCCTCATTTCTGATTCGATCACGCAGGGAAACTCCGAGCATAGCGCGCTCCATCGCCCTTTGGGTGACCTTGAGCCTTCTTATGAGGCCCATAGTAAGCGACCACGTCTCTGTTCCGTATGTCATTACTGGCAACACACACTGGTCAAAGACCTTAGTCTTGAGACACTGCGGTATTTTGGACGAGAAGATATCGCGAAGCTTCCCGAACGCTGCCCAGCCGAGTTGGATTCGACGGTTGACCTCTTTCTCGAAGTTGGACTTACCTAACTGAACTGTTTGTCCCAGGTATATATAATTGTCAACAACTTCGAGTGTAGAGTCTCCAACCTTTAGAGGAGTGGGTGCGACACGGATATTAGACATGATTTTCGTCTTGTCCATGTTCATTTTTAGACCCACTTGTTGAGAGGCTCTACAGAGGCCATCGAGCATTGTGCCTAGGTCTTCCAAGGTCTCAGCCATGACTACGATATCGTCAGCGAATCGAAGGTGAGTGAGGTACTCGCCGTTGATATTGATGCCGAGTCCGCTCCAGTCCAGAAGCTTGAAAACATCTTCCAGGGCGGCGGTGAACAGTTTTGGAGATATAACGTCTCCCTGTCTCACCCCTCGCTTCAACTGGATAGGTTTCGAGCCTTGATCCTGGAGGCGGACCGACATGGTGGCGTTTTCGTACAAACACTTCAGCGCTTCGATATATCGATAGTCAATTTGGCACCGTTAGAGAGACTGTAGCACAGCCCAGGTCTCGATCGAATCGAAGGCTTTCTCGTAGTCCACAAACGCCAAGCATAATGGCTGATTATACTCCTCAGTCTTCTGTATAATCTGCCGCAGCGTATGTAAGTGGTCCACGGTACTAAAACCTTTTCGGAAACCGGCTTGTTCGGGAGGCTGGAAGTCGTCAAACCTGCGAGCGAGACGATTCGTAATGACTCTCGAAAACAGTTTGTAGACATGGCTCAGAAGTGAGATAGGCCTATAATTCTTCAATAAGGTTTTGTCCCCTTTTTTGAAGAAAAGTACCACCACACTTCTGTGCCATGCCGTAGGCGTTCGTCCCTCGAGTATGACGGAATCAAATAGCTTCTGAAGAGCTTTTAATACCGGCGTTCCACCTGCTTTCAGAAGCTCAGCCGTGATTCCATCGTCACCCGGTGCCTTATTGTTTTTTAACTGTTTGAGAGCCATTCTAATCTCGTATAGGCTGACGTCTGGGATATCTTCGGTGTAGTGTCGGGTCAATCTGGCTCTTGGATCTTTGGCCAGATTTATGACAGGTGCGCGTACGCTCGCGTATAATTGCCCGTAGAACTTCTCAACCTCTTCCAACAGCTCCGGCTTCGACGAAATGATTCTGCCTTCCTCAGTCTTCAGCTTGGTCAGTTGACTTTGACCAACAGACAGATCCCTTGCAAAAACTTTTGAGCCCTTATTACGCTTAATCGCCTCTTCAATACGGTCGGTATTGAATTGGCGCAAATCGTTAGTTAGGGACTTGGAGATCTGTCTGTTTAGACGTCGATACTGAGCAGCATCATCAGAGGACTGCAGAACCAAGTTTCGTCTTTCTTCCATGAGTTTGTTGGTGAGGTCCGGAGATCTTTGGTTCCTTTTGAGCAGCGGGTTTTGAAGGCTTTAGACCCAGCTGTTTGAACAATTTGCACGAACCTGTCATTATAATCGTCCAGATTTTCGCAGTCTCCCAGGCATTCAAAGCGATTCTGCAACTCGAGCTGAAAGCTCTCGGGGTTTTGGAGCTGGATGGGCGCTGGTCGGAGCGTAGACTTCATCAGTCGACACCTTTCAAGTTTCGTTCTCAGATTCAATGTGCCTCTTACCATTCGGTGATCGCTTCCTGTTTTTACGGCATTGATCACAGAGACATCATTGAATATGTGCCTCTTTGTCGATAAGATAAAGTCTATCTCATTTTTTATGACGCCATTAGGATGCAACCACGTCCACTTTCGCTGTTTTGGCTTTTTGAAGAAGGAGTTCATCATAAAGAGGCCCTCCTTCTCCATAAAGCCGGCCAGCAGATGACCGCGTGCATTTCTCCTTCCATATCCAAAATTCCCCACTCTCAGCTCATTATCGCTTCGTTTGCCCAGTTTCGCGTTAAAGTCCCCCATCACAACGGTATAGTGGGTCTGGGAGCTATGTATGGCTTTAGAAATATCCTCATACATAGTCTCCACCTCGTCGTCGGAGTGATTTGCGGTCGGTGCGTACACTTGTATTACCTTCAACGAATACCGTTTGGTAATTCTGAGTACAAGGTACGCTACCCTCGCCGAAACACTCTCGACCTGGACCACGTTGTTGATGAGGGACCTGTGGACGATAAACCCGACACCACCCTGGGACAGTTGGTCGCCCTCCCGGAAATAGAGCAGGTTTCCGGATTTGAGGATCATGGTGTCCTCCCCCTCTCTTCGGACTTCACATAATCCTACAATATCCCATCGTAACCTGCTCAATTCTTCCTCCAGTTCAGCGAGTTTCTCGTCGGTCCGCAGTGTGCACGTGTTGTACGTTGCCAGGGCCAAGGGTCGTCGGGGTTGGTAGCCTGGCATCTGCCGGGGATTCTTAGCACCCCCTGCCCCGCCGTTACCGTGACCGCTACCAGAGTCCGGGATAGCGGGGCCGCCGGGGACTAGGGGCCGTGTTGTGGGTGTATTAACCATACGGCAAAACCCCCCGTTTTGCCGTAATCGCCACGCTTGGCAGGCGGGTTGGCGATCGCAGTGTGATGTCATAGTACGCGGAAAGATGCTGCTGCCCATCCTCCGGTGTTTTAGATCCCTTAGTCGCCTCTTACGACACCCACGGGAAGAGATGGGTTGGTGCTATTCTAGGGCCACACCACAGACCACAAAGTAACTCACTAAAGTAAATATATCAACACCGGATAGTTTATTTAGTTCCCATTTTTTGTTAACTGAAAGAGTTGCGAAATATAAACGCACGGACAATACGGACATGGAGCCAGTTTCATGGGTAAAAATTAAAGGTACGCTGTATAAACCCGGATGATTCTTATTCGTGATATTGGTGAGGACTACAATAATTTTAGTGACTTTATTTTTATGAGTGTTAGTAAAGTTATAATGTACCTATAACGAAAACAAAATTATTTTTAAATGTACACTTTTGGCAACGGTTGATTTTAATTATCATTTGAATTGTTTTCAAGTAGAATATCCAGAAGTATTAAGTATGTACATTACATGTGTTTTATGAGTCTTTATTGTCGCATGTATCTAATCACGTCAGTATTGCTTATAATGGTAATTTGTACGTAACACAGCGAGTGCAGTTGTAATAACCTACCCAAAATATTTCGAATGTACACTGCTGCTGTCAAAGTATGATTATGGCTTTAATTAGTATATAATAAAACTAATTTTATTAATGACATCCAATTGTTTTAATTATAATTAACCAAAGTTATTATAAAAACCAGTTTCATCAGTAATTTTATTCGTATCATTCTTTAGTTAATATAGGTACAAGTTACGAGTGCGTTAGTAAATTGTACTACAGTTTAAACTTGCTTGACTGCCTTACGATCTCTTTAAAATAATTTATTAAATATCAACTTCTGGTGTTTTCCTAGGATTTGAATGACCACGGAGTTGCGGTTCATAATAACTTTGGTTAAAATTTGAACCCTTAATTCACCTATAGTAACATAACAGTGTGGTTAAAAATAACAAAAGAGTTAAGTTATATATAACACCTCCGTGTGACTCTGTTTACACAAAAGATTGGTTACTAGTAAATAGTAAATAAGCAGTATTTAACCAAACTGTTTGACAATGAATATCAAACGAAGTAGTCTATTACGAATAAAACTATTTTGTTGCTAGCAACTTTCAATTGACTTGTATAATACAAAATAGTTTTGTTATATGCTACAAATACAGTTGGTAAATATTAAATAAATAAGTTGTGTTAATAAATTACATAATTGGGTTTGGTTACTGGTAGCAATAGTTATGTTGTCACTATTTTTAGGTTACCAGTAGCATAATTTTATGTATTCTATAGCAAAACAGTTTTTTCAGTGTAAGGCCACGCTCAGCTGAATAGTGGGCTTTCTGAATTTCTGATGGAATGGAGATTTAATGACAGGTGTAATTATAATTTTATCAATATAATCGAGTGGACTGTCAAAATGAACTGTTTTAAGTGGCTTACATTCATAAGGTAAAATTCGTAAGATTTAATAGCCAATACCCACACATTTGGCTTTTAGGGATATTATTGGTGGAAAGTGGGATTCTAATAGGTCACAGATTAATTAGGTACCTAATAACTAAATCTATAAGTTACATTTACAACCCTATACAGTACACATACTCATTTAGTCAGACAATCGCTACTGTACATTTTAGTGCGCAGCCTTAAAAGGATAAATGTCCACTGTCATTTATGAAGTCTTATAATCGTAACTTGTACTACGGTAAACCATCTATCAACTGACGCCGGTAAAGTCATGTAACACTGATTAAGTCATAAATAGCGTTCAGAAACAGAGGTGTGATTTAACTTTCTAAGATCACGAGTAAGCACGTACTGAATTACTTTCCGGGTTGGGTGTCTGAACCCATAAAGTAGACAGGACTAAATGAGGTTCATGACTATTGGTTTCGTGCCTTTTGAATGTTTACCAAAATGAGAATTTCCAGAAATCTGCACATTCAAAATTGGACGTTATCAATAGCACTTGACATGATGAAGAAAGATGGCGTGCAATAAAAGAAGTCAATGCTCAACATTGGGCAAGAAAAGGCTGAAATTAATGAATGAAAATTGAAAGCTGACTGATTGACATAATTATTAACGGTGAGCCAAAACCACCTACATGGAAACTTACGGTAGGTATATAACTAACGTAGCGTGAGTACTAAAAAAGACTGATAAAATTCAACCCTTAATCCTTCAGGCTACGCGGCTAACAAAAACAATTACCTAAAGGATTGCTGCTTGAAGGATTCAGGGTGTAAAAAAGGTGAACGAACCGTCGCAAAATGTTCCTTCCGCAAAGTGTCCCCTGGTCACAAAATGGCCCTTTCGCTGTCCCTTTCGCAAAATGGCCCGTTCGCAGAATGTCCCTTTCGCAAAATGGCCCTTTCACAAAATGTCCCTCTTTTGGCAAAGTGTACTTTTAGCAAAATCTTTATTTTATACACAATGTTCTTTGAAATTCGAAATATGAAAATGTAAAATAAAAGAACAACATTCACGCGGGTGAAGCCGCGGACAAAAGCTAGTAATAAATAAACCATAGGCACATTAAAAAGATAGCTCACGCAGTGCGAAATGACCACAAGTTCCATGGGTCACGTTGCCTCTTGCACGAAACTGGAGCCATTATATGGTCTGCACGCTAGGTGACTGACATTAATTATATAGGACGAGCTCTCGAGGATAGTGCTCACGATAATCTTAGACTTACTAGACTAGATGTACACAAAAGTTGCTGTTGTTATGTCTATTATGTATTCATGATAGCTGCGCTCTTGCTAATTTTATTAGTTAACTTTTTATACGATTGAAACTGACAAAATTGATTTCATAAGGCAAAAATCAGCCTAAAGTTCAACTTATCCTAACTAATATTATAAATACGAAAGTGAGTTTGTTTGTTACCTCTTCACGCTTTATCCACTGAACCAATCTTCCTGAAATTTTGCATACACATAGAAGTACTGAGAAGGACATAGGGTACCTTTCATCCCAGGAAAAAGCACTGTTCCCGTGGGAAGGGAAATTCACGCGAGCGAAGCCGCAGGCAAAAGCTATTCGGGAACAACCAGCAGGAAGCGAGGCCGAAGGGAGCTTCCTGCGGTTGGGCCTATATATATAAAGCTACAATACCACTCACTGACTCACTGACTGACATAATTAGTTTGTTCTACGGAACTCGGAACTGGAAAAAAGTAATAATGGGGAAATACTGAGGGGGGGGAGGAGGCACGGGGAAAAATACGAAAGTGGAACTTGGAGCAGTTCCGGACCGGGTACCCCTACTGCCCGCGGAAACTATAACAGATAGATGGGGGTGCTCGACCAAATGTCATAGAGGACCCTGGGCGACGACCACAGCCGGTGACAGTTTATGGTTTTTTTACTTTTTTTTTTCATACAAACTTGACTGGGGATTTTTAGGGGGAAAACAGACTCGCAGAGGTTTCCTGTCATACTCTGTCTCGTGCGAAAAGAATTGGGCGAGGCCGCAGGCCGAGCCATCCGTGTTTATGGATGACTTTGATGACTACTCATGCCGAGGCCGAAGGCCGAGGCTCCGCGGCAAGCGAGGCCAAAGGCCGAGCTCCGTCTCGTGCGAAAAGAATTGGGCGAGGCCGCAGGCCGAGCCATTCATGGATGACGTGATGATGACAACTCATACCTTGAGTCACCAGCCGGGAAGCCGAGGCCGAAGGCCGAGGCTCTCGCGGCAAGCGAGGCCGCAGGCCGAGCTGCGTATATGAATCCGAGAGGCGAGGCGAGGCCGGAGGCCGAGCCCCTGCTCCAGCCGGGGCAAGCGAGGCCGTAGGCCGAGCTTGCGCCACCAGCGAGGCCGTAGGCCGAGCTGCGTTTTAACAGCAGAGAGCAGCAAAGCCAGAGCAGCCTTTCGGCTCTTAACCTAATCCCAACCGACAACATTTCTTTGTAGATGACTTTTTCATAAATTCCCAAACTTTTTTTCGTGCAATCGAAACTGCAAAAATAAAACTGCCCTGCACAGCACGCGAGGTGCTTGCACCTCGCGCAGTACGCGACATCTAGTTTACATATAAATCTGGTGTACTGAACTTGGTCACAGGCAATTACCGTACGATCAAAAGCATATCGACCAACACAATTTCATTCCAAGTTAGTTACTATTACCACGGCAAAGAATCCCATAACATAACTTGACATGTTGTTGATTCAATAGTTTGATTTCATTTAATACTTCTAAATGATGTTTAAAGAGCAACCATCTTGAAGATAAACGCCATACTTCATACTAAATGTGCTAAGCGGTAATGATTTTGCGTTGTAGAATGCATAGGTACTTGAACAACTAAAGTCAAGTGCTCAATTGCTTTGAAAAACTAACAAAAACAACACTCAACGGCACACATTTAGCTGAAAGGTTGTGTTAAATGTTCAATAAACACAAATATAGATAGACTTAATACACCTAAAACGCAAAATAACTCCTATTTTCGTGTGTTATCCAACTGTACCCTCAATAATATAGCAAACTAGCTGTCGCCCGCGGCTTCGCCCGCGTGAGTTTCGCTTAGATGAAGAATCTCTCTTGGAGCTTTTCATCAGATGTTCCAGATCTTCAATTTTTAT
Organism: Ephestia elutella; assembly: GCA_018467065.1. Classification (NCBI taxonomy): domain Eukaryota; kingdom Metazoa; phylum Arthropoda; class Insecta; order Lepidoptera; family Pyralidae; genus Ephestia; species Ephestia elutella. The sequence continues at coordinate 7,610,508 of CM031575.1, forward strand.
ACGTCAGCAGAAAATGCTCATCAGGTTGAACGATTTTTGCTAAGGCGCCATTTCCATATATGTTATAGTGTAGCTGGTCTCTTGGAGCTTTTCATCAGATGTTCCAGATCTTCAATTTTTATACGTCGGCAGAAAATGCTCATCAGGTTGAACGATTTTTGTTAAGGCACCATTTCCATATTACTTATAGTTTAGCTGTTCCGTTATGGTTCTTCATCAGGTGTTCCAGTTTTCAAAATAAATTATAGCCTATATGTTGCCCAGGCTTAATAGCTATACAACAAAAAAAGTTTCATTCAAATCCGTCCAGTAGTTTTTGCGTGAAACGCGTACATACATACAGACAGACAGACAGACAGACAGACAGACAGACAGACAGACAAGAAATTCCAAAAAAATTTTTTTGCTTTCTATTGTTCTTTTTAGGTCTCCCTCTATCCATTTCAGTCAAAAATAATAAATGTACAGACAAAATATTTTTACTGTTTTATTATATGTATAGATAAACTAATTCTATTATCACACAACCACACAGACAGCAGATTAGCAGACATCTTGCCTCAGCTAAATTAATACACTCAGAAACAACCCACCGATTTCTCACCTCAATTGAGGACGCACGGACGAGATTACGGGACGAGAAATGATTTTGGGAAGAAAATTCTATGACTGGGACGAGAAATCGGTAGGTAGTATTAGATTAGTTAACTCGGCCAAAGCCAAGAGGCGAGATGCCTACGTGAATCAGTACTCACTGCCATATTGTTACTACATAAATAAATTAATATGAATATACTTAATTAGTTAGATATCTAAAATGTCTTGAATTAAAAATAAATCTAGAAAGTAACTCTCTTTGACATAGATTGATAGATTTTGAGATATTTGCAAATAAAAACAAAAGTAGACAAGGGTGGGGACTATCCCCAATGTAATGATTAATGGTAGTCTATGGTACAATTGGCATTTGTAATTTCTGTGTACTGAAAACTTCACCTACGTAGTGCACGTATGGAACTCCGTTCTTGTGTGTATTGGGACGGTATGACTATGAAAACGCACACATTGACGTGTTACTGACGTGTTCACGGATATACAGTTTCATTTGTTGCAGTAGGTACCTATATTTGACGCCCCGTTTCTATGAAGCGCCCGCCCTGTGCCGAAATGCTACATGCATTGATTCGAAAATTGTTAGAGAAGACAATATAATTTAGCTGGTTGCGTAGCACGCTGCGAATCAATTCGGCAAATCAAATTGGTTTCCATCACAAAAACTTGTTTATGAATAAGTTCAGGAAAAAAATGTATAGAATCGTATTTGATACGGTAACGTCACTATAGATGGATACTACCTCGTTTGCATTCGTATTTCCAATAACTCTAAGTATTTATTTTCACTGATTCTAGTCAATAATATACAAATTTATTTTGAAAATGGCCGCCGACGGATATACAAATAGACTGTGATGACGAACTACATTTATCTAGTTACTTGTTATTTTTATTAATTTAGAGTTCACTGCTGATTTCCAGTGGCTACTATCAAAAAAATCACAAAATTGACCAATTTCTTAGGCTTCATAAGACGATGATGAATGAAGATTGTGTACTTCATTTCAGATATCAAATCTACAGCCGAATTTTATTCGCCTGATCTTGCATAATTTTATATTGGTTTATTTATTGTGGCAACTGTTATGCAAACCATCATTATTAACTATTACGGCTTATCTCCTATTGTTTTTACCAGTTGATATACCGCTAGGAGTTAAAACCGGTTCCAACAATGCTGATAGTTGAGATCAAGCCAGGTTACGTCATTTGTTATGGGGTGATAGGTTGCGTAAGGTTTCGTTTCTTCTGTAATAGATTAACGGAACTGTATTAATATTTAGATTAGACACAAATAATAATGCAACTTCATTTTTAGGCGTTTTATTGAGTAAATAATTTTTAGCATAGTAGTAATATTTGTGTATATAATTATATCCTAATCCTAACTAATATTATAAATGTGAAAGTGAGTTTGTTTGTTTGTTTATTTGTTTGTTTGTTTGTTATCTCTTCACGCTTTATCTACTGAACTAATCTTCCTGAAATTTCGCACACACATAGTTAGAAGTACTGAGAAGGACATAGGGTACCTTTATCCCCGGAAAAGGCACGGTTCCCAAAGGGGAATTCACGCGGGCGAAGCCGCGGGCGAAAGCTAATAGGTTAAAAACTGATTAAGGAGCTAGTGTGCAATGCCATGCCAATGATAATGGTCACCAAATCCTTGACAAGTTGCCTTATAAGAAAGACATCAAAGAATTTTATCCAAATATTCTCAAAGGAATGGAGGAAACTAATATTCAAATTATTGTATTATTTGAACACAACTATTCAGGTAAAGCCATATACAATAAAATAATTTTCCGTAAATGCGTGGTGTCGTAAAATGCACATTTCATCGAATACTCCATTCGATTCCCGGACCGTAAGGATCGTAAAGTATATCGGTTATGTTATCGATCGACTCTGAAATTAGAGAATGGAATCAATTGATTTGTAGAATAGATGCTATCTGAATATGATAAATAAGAATTTGAGGAGTTACTATGACATAGTATGGATAGATCAGAATATCTTCGTCTTAGGATACTCTAATGATGAATAAGCTATTATTTTTAACATTTCTACTAATTTTCTAAGAAAATAATGATATTCTATTACATTAAGTTATATTCCCCTACAATTCTTTAAAACACAGGTGTAACATCCTTCGCACGAGTAAAAAATAAATTACACGCCTTATTGAAGTAGTCAAGTAAAAATGCCTAGTGTTAAATACTTAAACATGGGTTTAAGAAGAAAAATATCCATAGGAGAAAAAACACTTGTTAGACAAGACGTAGATTTACATCTGAATCCTAATCCTAACTAATATTATAATCCTAACTAATATTATAAAAGCGATAGTGAGTTTGTTTGTTTGTTGGTTTGTTTGTTACCTCTTCACGCTTCATGTACTGAACCTATATTATGTGAATTGACATTAACTTTTATTATTGTATGACATTTTAATTTATGTCTTACATTTTATTTTTAAACTTTTAAATTGTATAATTAATTTTTGCATGCCAGTGATGGTGCAACGTGCTGGACTTTATTTTTTTTGATCATGTACATCATGTAACAATTTACCATGTTGCTGCAAATAAATCATTCTATTCTATTCTAACCAATCGTCCTGAAATTTTGCATAAACATAGTTAGAAGTACGGAGAAGAACATAGGGGTACCTTTCATCCCGGGAAAAAGCACTGTTCCCGTGGGAAATTCACGCGGGCGAAGCCGCGGGCGAAAGCTAGTATAAAATATATTTTGAATAGGACCCCATCACTTTAATTAATACCACATAAATATAAAAAAAAAAAACAATTATAAGAACAAATAGATAGATACAGTTTCACGTCTTTATTCCTTACGGGATAGACAGAGCCAACAGTCATGAGACTCTAAGGCCACGCTTAGCTGGATAGTGGGCTAATTGGTGGAATAAGAACAAATACTTCTATCTTATCTGTTAGAAATGTTAACTTACACTTTTTATAGTTTAACGATAATAACCAGCGTCAGGTACGATTCTATTAGAAATACGTATGGCTTAAGTAGTACCATGTACATTTTCTAGCAAAAATAATTTCAAACTGGTTTCTATATAACGAGTTATACTAGGAGTGAGAGTAATTTCCTTTTAAAATTATTGGTTCTTAGTGTTTATTCTTATTATTATCAGTAATTTATTTTGTTTCTTTTATTTAAAAAGATATTAAAAAATATTAAAAAGGTACATCCGCCAATCCGGTATTGGCGGATGTACTGCTACCAGTGGTTAGGGTTCCAGATTATTTCTTAAAATGTAAATTTTGAGGTTAAAAATATCTATACTGTTAGATAGAAAGTCCTTAGAGATGAGAAGACTATATTAATGATCTTATAAACGTATGTAGTTCACGGGAACTCCCGACAGACTGCCAAACCATAAACAAATAGAGTAGGGACTCGTGTGTGTCGATTCCCGCCGAGTAGTATTGGACCCTTCACGATGCTTGCTATTAATACTTATCACTATTATCTGAAGCACATGTGATGATGGTATGTTCGACCGATTTCGGATACTTTGTTGCACATGTAGCATTACCATAACAGCCAATCTAAGATTGATCTGCAAAGCATAGTATCAGGGCCAGCGAACTATATAAATGCGAAGATTTTGATGATTGGTTAATCCTTTAAAATTTACTAATAAAACATGGAATAGCACGTATAGTTTTAAACAGTGTATTTTATAAATATAGCCACCTGCTTGTTGTACTTGACAAGAAGTAATAAAACAGACGAGAGATCAAGAAACGGTCATAATTTAAGAGATTTTATTGGCACAGACTCGTAAAAGTAACTTAGGTATATTGCCTATTTACAGAACATAACCATGTGTGTAAACTTCGAAGCTATCAAAGGCAGAGGCTACGATTACGGTTCTGTTATCCGTTATGACTTGCTGAACCTACTCATTATCTCAGTTTAATTAAGTGCAGGCTAACACAAGTGTCCATTGTGTAATGTCTGATTGGACATCGATCACTTGGTGCAGGCGCACCGTTATGGTTTATGCAATGATCGTAGCCGTGTACAAACGCGAATACAAGCACTTGATACCTTTTGTTTATTGGCAAATACATTCTTAAGACTTTTAAATTAATTTATTTTAAACGTATAATAAGTATGTGATATTTTATTACTGTGTTTTAGACCATCTATCGTTTAGAATTTATTAAAAACAATTCACACTTACGTTTGTGATTTCTATCACAAACGTTCATTAATATTGCGTTAAAACCCTTTTGATGGCTATACATTTCTATAAAAATATATTTTAGTTTTATTTGATATGCATTTTCTCGTCCACTGTACACTGAGCATAACATGGCGTGCCAAAGACAACGTTTCATGCTTGTCTGGGTTGCCATATGCAAACATTGAATACACTGCAACTCGGTGAATTTATTCATTCAAAATGTAGAGCTTTTTTATAATAGCTACTTTACTTAATTGCTATTAGATTTATGGAGGCGTTGCTTTATCGTATTTTATTATTCAAATTTATGTCTTTTGAACGTACCAAAGAAAATAATAGTTCCGGATGATTTAGTTCTACTTGCCCTATATTAAGATTGTAAATCCATCCCAAGTCAAAATAATTATTGAAATCGGAAGAGTTTTGGATATTGACGTAACAAAAACTTACAATCCTTTCCTTTTCATCATATTATTAGGGCAGACAAAAAACCTATTTAATTTCTTCACACGTAAGCTATATGATGATAATATCTACAATTCCATCTTCATACAGTATGTTCGTTTGCAATGTTTGTTTACTATGTATGTTATTAAAACTTTTCTTTTATTGTCTAATAAAAATAATTGTTACAGAAAAGTAACGAGGTCTTTTATGACAGTTTGATATTCTCGCGACGAATAGCCGAGACATTTCGCCGTAAAATGATAAAATATCTATGTGCGGGCGCAGGGTGGCGGCAAGTTTGATGGTATCTCATGACTATATCATCGTAGAGCTGTGTCCTATAAACTGAAAATAATTCGATATGATTATTATTCAATTAGCTTAGAGATGTGAAGTGAGTCCATTATTAATTTAGAAAAAAAAAATCGTTCTAATACATAATTATCAAAATCGAGATTCTGTAAATACATTGCCAAGAAGAAACGACATCGAAATTCATTCTTATGGAGTCTTTATCAAGGAAATATAGACAAGAATGCTGTCTAATTACAAAATATGTTTTTAAAAGCTTTTTAAAATACATATGCTATTTATAAACTCAGGCGCCTACATGACGAATGGCAGGTAAAAAACGTGAACTGATTGATTACACACAAGTACACAACACCAGATGGCGAGTACCTATACTTTATAATAGCAATTCTTGTATGTATATTTATTTTCAGTACATAAGTATTTACCTTACATAATAATATTGATTTCGGCTTATTCAAAATATACGTGATAGGTGTGACTTTTGCTCTACTCCGGAAAAAAACATAGGAACAGTGCTTTTTCCCGGAGTGAAAGGTACCCCATGCCCTTATCAGTACTTCTAACTATATGTATACGAAATTTCAGGAAGATTGGTTCAGAAGATAAAGCGTGAAGAGGTAACAAACAAACTCATTTCGCATTTATAATATTAGTTAAGATTAGACATTTAATTCTTTAATAGACCTATAAACTTGATTGTGAAATGTAAATTTTTTTTCTAATCTCTATGGTTAAGATTAACTGGAAATGGATAATTCTCCGTAGGTATCCAAACCATTGTTATTGTTCAAACCATTAGAAAGTACGAAAAGTACTTTTATCAGAAGAAGTCTGCAACTTTGTAAGCACGATTTGCAATGAATATTTATCAAAGAGTTCGGTGCGCGGTGGTCACCCAGCTAAGCGGAACGCTTGGCTTGTCACAACGATTTGCCTTAGACCGCCGCGCTGCCTAAATTGTCCTTCCGTGTAAACTGGCTGCGATAGCTCGCTAGGGTCGACAGAATTATTTAATGCAACTAGATACCTATTAACTTCGAGCAACAAGGACTTCTGCGCGCGGTAAGTCCGTGTTGCTCTATGCCTAATACAAAAATCGTTTTTTTTTTTCGCAACAATCAACTTGAAAACAGGAATTTTGAGGATACAACCGGGATAGCTCTTACATGAGAGAGTTGTATAGTAATGAGATAGATTTTTTTTTACTATCTTCTCTACAGATCTCCTCTATTTTGAACAATTTTCTAATGGAATTAGAAAACCTCTTTTTTGATTTGGTTCGCTTGAATAAGTAGTTTGAATATGCGGTCAGTTGAAGAAGTTTTGGCTTGAATAGTTGGAATAGTCATATGTGGTCGGTTGAAGAAGTTTATAAACTCAACATAGAGGATACTAGCTGTCGCCCGCGGCTTCGCCCGCGTGAGTTTCGCTTAGATGAAAAATCTCTCTTGGAGCTGATGTTCCAGATCTTCAATTTTTATACGTCAGCAGAAAATGCTCATCAGGTTGAACGACTTTTAATAAGGCGCCATTTCCATATATGTTATAGTGTAGCTGGTCTCTTGCAGTTCTTCATCAGATGTTCCAGATCTTCAATTTTTATACGTCATCAGAAAATGCTCATCAGGTTGATCGACTTTTGTTAAGGCACCATTTCCATATTTCTTATAGTTTAGCTGTTCTGTTAAGGTTCTTCATCAGGTGTTCCAGTTTTCAAAATCAATTATAGCCTATATGTTGCCCAGGCTTAATAGCTATACAACAAAAAAAGTTTCATTCAAATCCGTCCAGTAGTTTTTGCGTGAAACGCGTACATACATACAGATAGACAGACAGACAGACAAGAAATTCCAAAAATTTTTTTTTGCTTTCTATTATTCTTTTTAAGTGTCCCTCTATCCATTTCAGTCAAAATACTAAATGTACAGACAAAATATTTTTAATGTTTTATTATATGTATAGATATAGATAATTAAAAGATATCTCTACTTCCACATTTACATTCAGCAATATTGCAGCAATGTCAAACTCTTGATAAAACCCTTCTAGAAATATTTGATAAATTAGAATAAAATAAATTGAAAAAAAAAATAACAAAATTTTAGAAAGGAGATACAAAATTTGAAGCAAAAATCAATGATTCAGTTAAAATAATAGTGTTAACCCTATACGATCAGCGATCGCCACACACCGCGTCCACTCGCGGCACCATTGATTCCCATACATAGCGGCAATTACTATCGCTATGCTGCGTCTCGGCCAGTTATCGATGAAATTCAATATACATAACTACCTATGTGAATTTCAACAAAAATATTCAAAAATGCCATGAAATTTTGAAAATTTATCATGCAATTACTCAAGTTGATCAAAACTTGAGGGTTTAACCTTTTTGTCACATTTTTAGGTGTTAAAATTTTAGAAAACTCAATGAATTTTCCCCTCAAATTCGTTAAGTTTTCTATCCATTTCCTTCGAAATTATTTACCGAGCTTACGAGTGGGTACCGACTCATTGAAAAAGTGCCAACTAAAATGACTAAACTACCGTGGTTTACCTTTGTATCCAGTGTTGCCAGATGACTGTCTAGGTTTCCCCCAAAACTTCAACGAAATCTCCCCAAATTTTCCCAAAATGTATGAAGATGATTAAAATTTTTTCCCAAAACCATTTTTTCCTCCCCCCAAAATGATACTATTTGTATGATACGAAGATTTATAAATCCCCCCATCGATTTTCAAAAAAACCCAAATTTGGGGGAAAATCCCCATCTGGCAACACTGTTTGTATCAAGACACTCAAGACACTCATAAACAGTTGAAATATCAGAGTGAATTGTGTAATGTGTATGCCACTATAACAACAAGTTTGATTTGAAATTCAGCGCTTCTTTAAGTAAATTGCAGACATTTTCAACGTTATATAATAGACTAAACAAAGAGTATTTTTCATTACCCTTAAAAACTATATAAAGTCCGAAACTCTCTAACAACTCTTACTCTAAAAATATGCATTTGATAATAAACAAATGTTATTGTTGTGCTATCTATTAGGCCCATATTTCGATCGAAATTCTTTGTCTAAAATGGATGAACTAGGTCAGCTAATACTAATTAACTGGTCACGACTTGACTGCATGAATGTCATAATAGAATCAATTATGGTGATAAATGATGAATATGAACAATAAGGTTGCGTAAAATGCTTTTAAATAAAATGCTCAGAGAATTAAGAACGGAAATATTTCTTGTGTAATTAATTGATGTTATAATTCAATATGATACGGTTACTTGACGAACTAAAAACCGTTTTAGTCGACTAATGTCACGACATTCGATAAATCTGAAATGGATGGATTTTTTCTTTGTGGAACAGAGAACAAAAGAAAATTTTTAGAATAAGAGCAATTAAATTTGTAAAGAAAATCATAAAAAGAGATCATAACCTTACTTTTTGCATAGGTGTGTGAAGTATTGTGAAATTTACCCTAAATCTAAGGCTAATAACGAGGAGTAACTAATGGTAGAAACAGAGCGGGAGAGGCAATTAGTTGGACACTAAAAACGAACTGCATATTATATCACATGGAGCATTGTTTTCTCATTAGCACGATAACAATTATACGAGCGTCGAACCACACGACTTTAGTAGTTCTAAAAATAGTCCGCATGAAGATATAAAAATTCCAACCTCGGAGGATGTGACCGATTACTCCAGTCATTATGGAACTGGTCGGCAATCGTCCTGCAGATTTATTGGTAGATTCTATCCTCCAATTACGCAAAAAAATATTCACATGGAAACTACACTATCAGTGCTATTCAGAGATGTAGATAGATAGATAATTTAATTATTGATATCAAAAAGACACACACGAGATGGGTTTATTCAAGGAATAAACGGGAAGAAAAGGTTCCTCCCGACGTAAACCTATCTATAGATGGGCTTACGCCCGGGAAAAAACGGGCAGAAACAATTTGTTCTCGGTGTAAACCCATCAATGATGCAACACTTTACATATGTATGTATGTGAAGTGTTGCGGAGTAAATATTTTACTGTTTGTACCATTTGAGAGCAACTACTCTTACGGATTTCGCGCACGGAAGTCCCTATTGCTCGAAGACAGTCATTAAAGTTACAACCAAAATTGTCTGAGTAACTGAGTTTTGACTAAAATATTTACCTATTTTCTATACTTGTAAATAGCCGTTGTGATGTTATTTACGTTACAACGGCTATTTATAATTTTCCTGCTTTGCCTTCGAAGTTTATCTTGCGTAAACTTGATTTTTTCAGAAAAACCAGCATATTGCATCATCAATCACAGTGTATTTGCATGAATATAACACCTTAATCATGTAGGCTGGTACCTATACCAAAGAAAAAAGATAGTTTGAAACATGTTTAATTTAAATATATAAAAGTCTCCTAACGATTATATATTTATTTTGTTTTAAAAATGTAAACAAGTCTCTTTTAGCCGCAGGAGTAATAAAACAAAGTGATTATTATCTAAATGATTTATTCGTTATCGTATGCAATTAGATGCGTTTATCTTTTATAGTTTAGCAACAAATGATTGAGACCTGAATCGTTTTGCAACGTATTATTAAATAAAAATGTGTTTTTATTGACTAAAAGATTAATTTGTTATGAAATAAATGGTCAACGGATACTATAATAAAACTAATGAGCTGTTGTTATTTCCAATTGTTTATATATACCTCTATAAGTTTTTCCCAATGTTCCCCAATGGGGGACAAATGGCGGAGGGCAGTGGGAATGTACAAAATAATTTGGATAACACTTGACCCTTAATTTGGCAATGAAAAAAATCCGATTTAATGTAAAATGTTTTATTGAAATTATATTATAGACATTATTAGACATTACAGAAAAATAGAGAAAAAAAAAATTGTACTTCAGTTCTCCTGAAAAACCATGTATGCCACAATATACATTGCCAAGTGGGCAGGATAAAAGTTCTGTATGCTGGGGCATACGCTGCCAATCAAAGTACAAAGTACTTCTTATAGTAACAAAATGAAAAATTATTGAAAACACTAGTCATCAAAAGATCTAGGAGTAACTGCTGAACTAGGCTCGCACATAATAGTCTAGTTGACAATTTTTAGAACTTTTGACAGCTGTAAAACCTAAACAGACATGGCATTTCATGCATAACACACTCTTTAGCTTTTGGCACAGCCTACATCGGTGAGTTTTGAATGGTCATAGTTCAGTAAAAAGAACCTTAGAAATAATCCTAAGCAGATAGATTTAGAACATAAGTGTAATTAGAGTGTTCTTATGTAGTAGCCCTGTGCGGAAAACGAGTAGGTATTCTACCATTGGTAAGTCAGACTGAACTTCGTAATTCGTCTAGGTCGTTTAGGGACTGAAACAGAGGAATGATGTTGTGATCTTGTACATCTAGGTAAACGTAACCTGGAGGAGGTAACTTGCACAGAAATGCGAGGGGTTGTAGAGTGACTATTGTTGGAAAGATAGGACAGGGGTTAGTGGATTTTCTGGGGTACCAGGAGATGCTGGTAGTGACGGTACAACATCCAGTACTGGTGCCATGTTATAATTTGGTTCTAGAGAAGAACTTGAATAGCGAGTTTGAGAGATTGGTGTGAGTCAAACATTCTCGATGCTGGAGTTCGTCATCATCTAAAATGTTAAGCTTTTCTAGAGTTGAATCAATAGATGATGCTGGGGGAGTAGACACAGAAAGCGGGGTGCGTACACGAAATTCCTCTTCGACATCCGAAAGTTCACTAATTTCAGAAGGTGCATTCTTAGTAGGCACTAGAGCTATGAGGGATTTTCCGTGACATAAATTAAAAATAAATAGTTCCAGATGACTTCATAGATGGCGCTTAGCAAAAGGTGAGAGAAAAAGTTCCACCAAAAAGCAAAAAATTCAAGGGATTGGCATTTAAAAAAAATAAAACTTATAAAAATAACAACTAAAAAGTATCAATATTGTGATTTGTGCAACTGTCAAACTGTTATGTGATTTTTTTCTGCCTCTGGTTGACAAGAAAAAGCGCACCATATAGGTTCAGCCATTATTACGACTCGGCTTTCATAAAACGCTATCTGTTGAGACTTTTTGGTACTGATTTTTTTTTCTTAATTTAGCTGTCAGAAAAATCGCTCAGTGAGCGATTTTTCTGACTGAAAGAAAAAAGAAGCATGCTCAAACACAAAGTAAAAAGCTACCCCAAAATGGCAATGTATGCGGTGTCATACAAACAAAATCAATGGTCTTTCATTACGAATTTGGCAATGTATGCCAGCGCATACATCGGGCTAGTGACCAAAATAAACCTAGATTACAAAGTCAGAATGCACAATTACATTTCCAGTTTATTTTTTTACACTATAATGTATAAAATATATTCATAAAACCCATCATCAACCTTGTAATATTAGTGAAAATAAATTATAATACTTTGGACAGTACAGCTGAGTTCCGCCGGGCTGTCATTTTCTTCAAATAATGTCAAAATTGGTGTTGGCAGAGGTGTATTTTATTTTTTCGTCAATAAATTATAAGTGTTGCCGTAAATTAAAATTAATTACAACACAGATTATTGTTATATAATGGACAAGTATTTATGTGAAGTTCATGTATGTCAGGACTTACACTGCCAAATTAAGGGTTAACCTTTACTTAACCTTGTTTGATTGAGACCTAGAACCGCATAGGTACCGTAGAAAAAAATACGTGTCAACCACTTGTGAACTCCATAATTTGTGCCTTGGGTACTCCAATACCCCTGGGTATAGTCAAATAATATAACAGTTGTTTTCTATTAGTTTTATTTCCAAACTTCAATGCTTACTGGTTTTCTAAAGCACTTCAATCGTTTAAATTCAACAGATTTTGCAAGGCGTTTTAAGTGATGTCAGAGGCTATTTAAGCGATACTTAGCGTTGATAATAAGTACATTACCGACTCAAACATCGTAACTGTTTGTCACTCGGAGCAGTTTGTGTCAATGGATGGCAGTTTTGAAATCATTACGAAAAGGGTCATTTGATACAGAGCTTGAAAAGCGTTTAGGAGATTCGTATCTCAGATTAACGGTCCACGGCTCCGCCTGTTCTTGACTGACTTTTCAATGTGTATTGTGTGTTTATTTAACTAATTTATATTCCCGTTTTCTAAATTCATTTACACATGGAGTGAATTTGAGATAAAAGCTGCGTCAGATCAGTCTTTAATTACTTTGGTATCGTTATTTTAAATATTTCGGAGCCGCGAAATATTATACGCATAATATATAAGTGACAACAAAAATATGAGCTTCGGAAATTCATAATTTTGGACTGTAAGCCAAGGAAAAATATTGTGACTGGAATAATGGAATCAAATTGAAACTTGTTGTTGAGTAGTAATATGAGTCGGTTTTGATTAAGTTTTTATCCTTTTAATGTTCTCTTTATTAAAAATTGATTTAAATTGTATCAAAGAAATACGATTACATTTTGAATTTTAAATGAAGTTTATAAAAGAAAAAAATTAAGTTTGATTTTTTAAAAGACAATGAACTCAATTAAGACGGTACAGTCAAGGCGGAGATATCAAAGGGGAACGATCATGAATATAATTACGAGCGAGGACGTGTGCCTCTGAATATTATTGCCCTCGTATGAAGAGTTAAACACCTTTATTAGCTGTCATTTCTACATAGGAAGTTCGTTTTACGATAGGACAGAAGAAACATGATGTTAAAGTACCTAATTCATCACGTTTTAATTCTTAATTGATGTTGGATACTTGTAGTAAAATAATTGGTTAAACTTCTACCGTGATATTGTGTTAAATAAAATTCTTATTTTCATCTACTCACAATAAACATCAGATTTTTTAACTTATTTATCAACCTATTTATTATTCATCTTTAATTCACTTGCTCATTCGTATAATCTATACATATAATAAAACAGTAAAAATATTTTGTCTGTACATTTAGTATTTTTGACTAAATGGACAGAGGGGCACTTACAAAGAACAATAGAAAGCAAAAATATTTTTTTGGAATTTCTTGTCTGTCTGTCTGTCTGTCTGTATGTATGTACGCGTTTCACGCAAAAACTACTGGACGGATTTGAATGAAACTTTTTTTATTGTATAGCTATTAAGCCTGGGCAACATATAGGCTATAATTGATTTTGAAAACTGGAACACCTGATGAAGAACCATAACAGAACAGCTAAAATATAAGAAATATCGAAATGGTGCCTTAACAAAAGTCGTACAACCTAATGAGCATTTTTTGCTGAAGTTCTTTAAATTGAAGATCTGGAACATCTGATGAAGAACTGCAAGAGACCAGCTACACTATAACATATATGGAAATGGCGCCTTAGTAAAAGTCGTTCGACTTAATGAGCATTTTCTGCTGACGTATAAAAATTGAAGATCTGGAACATCTGATGAAAAGCTTCAAGAGACCAGCTACACTATAACATATATGGAAATGGCGCCTTAGCAAAACTTGATTAATCTGATGAGCATTTTCTGTAGGCGTATAAAAATTGAAATATAAAGATCCGAAACATCTGAAACAGTTTGGAACACAAAAAGACTTTTCATCTAAGAGAAACTCACGCGGGCGAAGCCGCGGGCGACAGCTAGTAAGTAATATAGATGCAAGAGTGATATATTTTTTAAATGTTTTATATCATTACTACTCATGCATCTATTTGATTTCAATTTGCCTGTTATAAATATATATCAATAATATTATAGTCAATTTAGCACTAAGTCAACAATGTACTTTAATGAATCAGTTAATTGTTTCCAAAGAAATAAGCCTATGAAATTAAGCTGTTTCAGGCACGTAGTCGGCGAAAGCCATTTTGAGTGAAATACGGCTGTATTTGAATCCAAAAAGCCTTGGTTCGCTACGTGGAAGTAATATTTGTGACGTTTATTAGAATGATATATGACAAAATATATTTAGTAAATACTAGAATGTGATAATTTTGGAAAATGAAAAATGCGGTAAGTATCTATTATATTATTTTGTGATATAGCTAAAAAAAATCTAATAATACCTATCTATTATTTACCAATCGTCGCGAAATAAATAATGCAAAATCCGAATACTTACCTTAGTATCAGAAGATAAATTGTACGTAAGTATTTTTACTGTACAATCAACTGCATATAATCATTGCAATTTTGTTATTATTACATAGCCACGTATGATTTTAACCTAAAAAACTTAATACTTGTATTGGCAAGCATACTTACTTTCTTTAAGTGCACCACTGTATAATTATAAGAATTAAGTGTTATACTGTTACTGAAATAATAATTTTAAGTAATCCCCTTCAGAAATAATAAGTTTTAGTGTTATACCCTGGAACACTAAAAGAAAGTATGTTTAAAAATCGATTGTAAAATAATATACCTTAACACATTTTTTTTTGTTACACATAGGTACTTTGAATAATAATCCCCAATTCGTTGCTGAATGACATACTTAAACTTAAAAGGACATTTTAGTAACAGCTCGAGTCCTTGGAAGTCTGGAGAGTGTGAAATAAAAGTTTTTGACAAGAACAGTTTTGGGTGGGGGAAGAGTTTGTACTTGATGTTTTACTTTTATATAACTTTTTAAATGCGAATGACGCTATTATGTTGTTATGATGATTTTATCTATTTGTTATTAGTATTATGTGTTGTGTTAAATTAATAAGCTAATTAATCTTATACTAGCTATACGCTGACAAAATTAGGGCCTTCGGAGACAGGTAAATAAAGTTTTATGCTCTTACTAGCTGGCGCCCGCGGCTTCGCTCGCATTAATCCTTTCTTAACGGATACCTACGTCATAACACCTACCTGCATGCCAAATTTCAGCCCGATCCGTCTAGTGGTTTGGGTTGTGCGTTGATAGATCACTATGTCAGTCAGTCAGTCAGTAAGTCACCTTTGAGTTATATATATATATATATATATATATATATAGATTAGGAAAATCATATCTATTACGCATTCAGTCCCCTGCATGTTAAATAGCCCTAAACGTAAGTAAATTGACAACAAATTTGGGTACATTCATCTGCTGTCGACTGTACATTTCAATCACAGAATTGCTAAACAAGCTGACTCATGTTGAGTGTCGAGGCGGCGCCGTCTGATTACGATTGTCATAATTTGTGATTTATGCGCCTTAATGTTCGCTACGCCACTGTCTTGGTAATTGCAAATGTATGATAGAATCGTTATTATTGCTTCAAAATTAAATTAACATCAAAAATCTATTCGTCGATCTGTGAATAAAAGATAATTACAGCAAGTAGTTCACGCCACGACACATGCTGAGTGGAGACCATTTTAGTACAATTGTTGTAACTCTAGTTCTGTGTTCATGGACTATGCCCTTTTTATCAAATAAACATTTTTTCTTTCTTTAAGTATCAAGTTCTAATAAGCATGTTACGATTTTCATCTTGATGTGAATGAGATTCACAGATTATATTTTCTCTTGGTCTCTTTTTTTAAATTTAATTAAAACTCAACTGTAAAATAGTACGTTGGTTTATGAATTCAATACCTACTATCGGTATGTTTTAAGAGAGAAAATGAGAGTCGTTAGCCCATAGGGACGCACAACAATTCACCTTATATTTATACTGTAGAAAAATACACTCAATATTAAAATAGGAAAAAAATATATAGGTATGTAATAATTACACAGCTTGATCATGAGTAGGGAAATTAACTAATCTATGGGTCGCTTCTAAGTCTAGTAATATTTCAAATTTATATTCCGTAACTATTATTTAAAATCCTCTTCGAACTTTTGATACAAACTTATCGTACAATTCAATAAAGAATTATCAAGTTTCAATAACAAGTCAAATAATAACCTTAAAAAATCGCCCCCTCACTTTTTGCACATTTGTTCCGCATTCACTCGTGTGACGTCACAAATGGATATCCCAACATGATGCATGTCGCATGCAAACTCGCACGTAATTCGTGGTTATTTATGTTTGTTTCGTAAGGCATTAAATCAGTGCATTATGCTGGGACGTGGGTGCATTATGACAATGTGCAAATGTGCATTGTCTGCATAGAGTCAGTTCCGTACAAGACACAGGATTTATATAGCGATTTTCTTGATGACATGATTTTTGAGTAAGTAAAAAAGGCGGAAAGTTGGTAAAAATGAACAAAATACTACACTCTGTAAAACAAAAATTATTACTAGGGGCTTTTTTTATTTCACACCTATTAATAAAAATGAAACTCCGATTTCATAATTTTACTGAAGCGATCCTATCCGAATTGATTACCATCGACCGAAAAATATTACCAACTATTGGAGCGATTCCAAATTATGGAAAAACTGTATCTGATAATTTCGTTACTAAATATTTTACGGTCGAACTATTTGAGATTTTAAATTTCTTAGTTTTTTTTTTAGAATAATATAGAATTAAGTTTAAATTATTGCTTTTAGTTAGAATAGTATACAATGAAGTCGCAACCCAGAATTTCAAAACAATCGTAAGTACAATTTTTCTCTATGTATTCCTACTGTGCAGTACGCAGTAACAATGATTTAATAACAAATTAACAAAGTTATCTATTTATATTTTTTTATTTATGTATGTAAATAATAACCTCTATAACCTCTTTTTGTAATATTTTTTTAAGATAATATGATGATAAAGCATATCTGGTTTGATGCGGATGGTAACCGCTTGGTGGGTAACATACCTAGTATATGTAACTAAAATTTATTTTTAACACCTTTTTTTGTTATAAACTTTTCGGAAGATATTTATTTATTTTTATTTATTGGGAAAACCAACAACTTAACCTAACACGCATAAACAACAATTAAAAAACATACAGTCATTAAGAGGTCTTCACGGCTAGATACATATTATTTATACACTATATTCTAACTTTTGTTACAGATGAGTGTGTATGAGTGCGTTATAGTCGAATTTTGAACAATAATAATAAGCTAATAAAAAACTAAAAATCACAATTAAAATTAAACATTATTAGAATGATGCCGCCCGCAGTGAGAAGGGCGAAAAAATAATAATTTCATAAAGATTATATCAATGGGCATCACTGTTGACCGTCGACTGCATCAATTGGGAAGAAGATAGATAGATAGGTAGATAGATCAACACTTTAATGCACTATTTACAGAAAAGAAATACAAAGAAGTTAGTCAGAAGGCGCCTTAAACTGGGAATGCTACAATTGAATAAATCAATATCCACCTCAGATGAAATATTGTTATATAAATTACATGTTCTCCATAGATAAGAATTTTGTCTATAATTAGTGTTAACTACAGGATTATATTATTATGATGATAATGCATATCTGGTTTTGGTGCTTCTGGCACATCTTCTCATCATCATCATCATCTCGCGTCGAAATGGCAAAAGTTTTTTGGACCACTATTTGGCCACTTCCACCGCCTTATCGTTGGTTATTATTTAATTAGCAACTAACCTGTTGCCTTCAAGATGTCCGGGCCGATGCAGCGTTCCCGACATCGGTGCTTACTCCTCATCCTTTGGAAGGCACTTTTATTTGATTCCTGAAACAATGCGATAAATTGGTTATTTATTTAACCTAGACCTTTATTATACAAATATAATGTTTAGCACAATAGGTGGACTTAATGCAAAAGCTATCATCAAATAAAATTTGTAAATATTACAGAAAAAGGATTAAATAAATTAGGTAAGTTATATAGATATTTGCCGCATGCCGCCAAAAAGATACCCAACTAGCTATCCTATACCAGTGGGGTAGCAGAGGGGAGCAGGCGTAGGCATAGACCGCGAATGAGATGGCGAGATGACATCAAAAGTTATCTGTGGAAGTGGAACCGGGCTTCACTCAACAGAGAATTTTGGAAAGAGAAAAGAGACGCCTTTGCCCAGCCGTGGGACAGCTCAATAGGCTAGGAAAAAAAGATATAGAATGAAGAATGAAATAACCTATATGGATAAATTTCTGAATCTATTTATTAGCCTATACGATTATGGAAGCAATTTAAGTATTTGTGTATATAATTATATATGTTTCAAGTATATTGTTAAAACCTTAATTATTTACAAAGCTTTTAACTATTGCAGGTTGTCATCGTCAGCCAATGATCGTGTAATATAAAATATATTAGTATCATTATAAAATTACACAAGACCCAAGTAGTGTTATTATTAAAATAGGAAATTAATAGCTATATTTCAATTATTTTACATAATAACTACGGAGTTATTACTAAAATGGAAACCCCGCAGAGTGAATTGAATATTAAAAGCTTAGCAAATTTTTGTAGGCTTTCCTAACTAAACAATAAAGTTGTTTTGAAATAGCTTGCCACCATTATAAAATACTCGGCATAATTCTCCCCGCTAAGAATGGCATAATCCCCGCGTTCATGACTCATAGGACGTAATATCTGAAAGCTTGCATATTGTTCGAGCTTTCGCACGAGCTTTCCTATCTCGGCAACTGAGACAATGGAGCGCGCATGCGTTGCATTATCTCGTAACTAGAGCTTTGATGAAAACAAACGAAGATTTGGTGTTTACAGAAAAATTAAAAAGGTTATTCAATGCATTCATAAGAGAAAAAAATAAAGATGGCAAATGAAAAAAGTTAACGTGTTCGGAATAAAAATTTTAAAGTATTCATTTACAAATAGGTTCAAAAACGAGTTGGTTATTTTACTTTACATAAATTATGAATATCGTAATTGATTTCTTTTCTCGTTTAAAATATTTGAAGAAATTAAATAGGTATCTAAAGGGAAAAAGAAAACAAAAGGAACAATCCAGGCCCAATCTCAAAAAAAAAAAACAAATTTTAAAGCGACGTATCTGCGTCTGCGGTAAGTTTTCATCTCGGATCTAATACTAATGAGCTCCCAGCAACGTGTTAATTGAACTAAAAGTTGTGGTGAAATGTTGTTTGTACAAATTGTGCTAATTTTGGTAAATTTCTTCCGTTCCAAGAGGTTTTGAAATTCGATTCTGTTGCTCATCATTGTGTAAAGTGGAGCAACGCTGGAGTGGTATAAAGCAATCATTTTCACAGTTTTACGTGAATTCTTAAACGGTTGATTGGACGATTGGTTTTATTTCCTTAGGTATTCAAATATATTTTTTGGAATTAATCGTGAAATGGTAAGAGTGAAATTTTAATAAAATAACAATTTCAAGCTTCAAAAGTCCCGTATAAAAATAAAATTAATATGAAAGAATTTACTGAAAAATGCTAACGCCTTTATTTTTTTGCGCGAAAGTATCATTCATTCGTTCAGTGCCAATGTTTGTTGTCGTAAAAAAATGACACATATTCTCAAAGCTCAAAGGAATACCGACAGAATGAATTTGCATAACATGTTATGTATTTTGAATGTACCTTATTATTGCGTATAATTAAATAAATTCTGAATTAACGTAGACGAGGTGAAAATAAATTAGTGAAATTTTCGTCTTGTTATACTAACTAATCATGTGCTATAATGTTATAATATTAAATATAAGAATATTAGCGAGAATTTTTTGATGTTTATTACAATTCTTCACGCAGAGTGATTTAGAATGTAAATTTATTTGAGAAAAACAAAGAGTAATATCAGGTTTTTTTTTATAATTCCACGATCTAAACAGGCGCAGTTTGAAAATAAAAAATATTTTATAAAATGATATTGATGACGATGATTCTCCATTCCATCAGAGAGCTCATTTAGCTAAGCGTGGCCTTCGAGTCTCACGACTCCTGGCTTTGTCTACCCCGTAAGGGATAAAGACGTGATTCTTTGTATGTATGTATGAACTATATGTAGATGTCATTTTATTATCTTATAAACGAAACTATATTTTCTACAATGATATGTTCTTTGTTCCATAACTAAACAAGTTCAGGTATGTTATCTTTCGGGCAAGTGAACTAAAACAAATAACATTTTACAGTTTATCTCAGAGCAAACAAGAAACAGGCAAAATAACGTGACCAAGATTATGCTATTCTCAGTACGTGAAGATTAAAAATGGGTGTGGTGGACCTTTTGAGCCTGAATAGGCGTAAGATATTACGAGATGAAAGATAACCCAGTCAGCTAAATTAAATTTTTGAATGAGCAGAAAAATTACTGACGTAAATTAAAATGTACGCCATGCAAAGAACATACCATTAAAAACATATTACAGTCAATTTTTTTGATGAAACTATCCAAAATTTGCTAGGTATTTAGTTGTTTTAGAAATAACAACTTGGTTACATACTTGGACTTTTAATATATATTGTATTTGATACACTACAGACAGACCATATGCCAACAAACTCACTAACATAGAACCTAACCTTTCATTATAACTCTTGGGATTATGAAAAAGTTTTATGTAACATTTTCTTTTATCTTCGATTACTGAATTTATCTCAAATTAGCATTTGAATATGTCGGAATTAATACACATCACAACATCAGAATCAGAATCATCAGATCATCATAGGTTCAGTGGTCGAGCTCAGAAATGGATGACCAGGGAGCCAATTCTCACGCAATCGTAAAAAGTTCACGTTCGTAAAAAAATTCGAAATTCGATTTTTTTTCGAAGACAACACATTTTGCGTATTCTCAGAACTTCACAATCGAAATATTTCGATCGAACATCACTCGAACGCAACGAGTGGTACTGACCAATCGAAATAACTCGTATTCGGACTTCAGCTGATAAAATGAGTTTGTTTAAGGTTATGTGGGATAAGTTTAGTTTGATTTTGGCGATTTTTTTGTTGAATCATTTGATGAAAACAAATTAAGAAGAGTTCAAAGTCGCCTTTTTCGGAAATTCGGTTGACGAAGATGTAAACTTCCCACGTTTTAACTTGGGGTTTCCACCAAATGGATTAAGTGGAGATTTTCTCGACACTGGCATATTTTTCTTATCCATTTCCTTCAACATATCAAAACTACAAAAAAATTGGGTAAATAGTAAATACGATCAAACTTCGATCACTGACATTGACACAAGACAACTTTTTAATACGTTCCATATTTTTCAAAACAACTTAGGAAATATTCCAAATTTTACTTTTTTAAACGTTTTGAAACCGCTATTAATTAAATAATATTTTTTTAAGTTTAAAAAATATTCTTACGAGCTTCTTAAATTTCGGGATTTTGTGAAAATCACCAATTATTAGGTAAAAATTACAATCGTTTTCCAAGCGTTTTTAAAAACGACGTAATGAAACGTAATAAATTGTCTATGGTACGTTCCATTTGACAGTTCGAGTGGTTATTTCTATCGTGCACCAGAATATGAAATATAGGAAACGTTCGAACTTTATAGTAGAAACGACATCTTCGAATAGAAATTACCACACTGAAAAAGTTCTATTACTTGAGAATCGGCCCCCAGAACGGTAAACACAACAGTACAGGTACTTCAACAATAGATTCACGTGAAAACACATGTGGGTACTAAACTCAGTTCGAATATTAACTGTCAGGATGAGGGTATTTCCAAAATAACATGCACAGCTCTTAATATACAGGGTAAACAACTCCTATCTCAAGTTACAGCCCAAAGCATCCAGGGATTCATCGGATATTAATCATAATCATAATCATTTATTTGCATAAAATAACGAATTAAGAAATCATCTAGCACTAACCTCTCATTTGGTCCACGTGTCACGGCTTGGGTCCAACCCTAACCTACCCACGGCAAGGAACCGTGCCCCACCACGCACGTATCAATCCATTTCAACCAGTGAGTTCTACTGAATGGTCTTCCGTGCTAACAAAGATCTCCAATATCGCGCTGTCACATCGTTAACGGACTAAGTAACACGACAATAACACTATTCTATCACTGACTACATAGCTACAGAGAATTTAACACAACTGGACGAGACGTCTGCACCGCGCCGCGCCACAAATAACACTGCCTCGCTCTAATGTCATAACGATCGCACGTTGGATTTATTACAAAGAGGGGGTGACACAGGTGAATTGTCACTTTGACACATTTCCTACGAGTACCGTCTTGAAAACTGTTTTAAACCATTGATTAACTAACAAAATAAATCACAGTTAATTTAATTAATGTAAACGCTCCGACAAATATATTATTTAAAAGCAACAACTTGAATTACAAATAAACTTAAAAAGGACGTGAAGAGGCAAGCCAAAAATCTTGAATTTGTTAAATCCAGCAGACAGCTCGAAAAACCCAAATAAATTATCTTAAAACCCACATCTAAATGCAAATCATGGTAATCGATAGATAAATCAGTGCTCCATTCATTGAGACTGACTAATTGAATTGATTACCGACATACCAGCTGTGTTCTTTTTTATGTTACCATCGATTAATTGACATTTCCTTAGTAATAAATGAAAAAAATAATAATTATACAGCTGTGCGTGCTCGTAAATTCTGAATTTCATGAAGTATTGAAATAATACTTATATACACTTTAAATAAAAAATATAATACAATGGTACCCTTGGTCAACTGACAATAAAAAGTTATCCTAAAATGGTTCCGTTTGTACCTCCGTTTGTTCCGTCGATTTTAGAGTTCCGTACCTTTATGGTACGGAGCAGTTCAACCAGTCTCGAATTTGTAATACAAGGATCATGGTATTGTGATAGGAATAGAAACAATTTACATTTAGTAAGCAACGAGTGTTGCCACAATCATTGTAGCTACAGCGAATTTATTGGTGTACTTTTGCAACAACTAGTTTTTATGATAAAGATAAGAGAAGCGTGCCTTTGTACTGACAACAAAACAAGCAACTAAGGCGAGTAAAAAATAAATTACTATCAAGACGTAACCAACACGGTTACGTCTTTGTATTAATTTATTTTTTAAACCTATAAAAATACGACGACTTAGTTGGCGACGACTGGCGAGAGCTTGCGCGGGACTGGGGGCGCTGGCGTGCTCTTGTGTTGGAGGCCAAGACTCAGTTTGGGCCACTGAGCCCGGATAGTAAGTAGTATACCTCCCATCACGTAAAAAATCCGCTGGTAGGGTGAGGAGGGGGTGAAACTTGCGCATGGGTACGACTGACGAACCATTCGCGCGCGCCGGATTAGACCCGGCCGACCCCCGCTTACCGCATAGACCGATATATCGCCTACTGCACAGCTTAACCTCCAGCGGGCTTTTTACGTGACTTTGAGTTGACGAAGGCACAATTCATATCATCCCAAATATCATGAAAAATTAAATTGTCAATTTTTGAAAATAAGAATTGTACCTACTCGTGTCTGTCACCAGTGATTTGATGTTTACTAAAAATAGCCAATAATAAAAATAACAACAGTTTGAAGAACTTAAAAAAAAACAATTTGAAAAAGTTATTCAACTCAAAAAAAATCTACGTAAATACTTTTCGAAAATATAGTAAGGTAAAGTAATAAACTTAGTCATTCTATTCTTAATAATGTAGTGCATAACACTTAAATAAATCCATTATCATAGGCATATCAATTATACAATACGTTATAGCAATTGAATCATGCTGCAATTTCATGATATGATTAATTAAGCTGCGTTCAGATTGGCACCATTTGACGGACACCTCTGATTATGGTAGGGGTTATTACTCAATTAATTTACCACTAACTATGGTTACGCAGTCTTACCTAGGTATCTATTAAATATCAGGAAATGTTTGAAAGTGTTTATGATTGAATAAGGTTTTAATTGGAAACAATTAAGTCGTTCTGCAAACGTGGTTACCTTTAATTCCAATTCGTAATCTAAACACATCAAGATATATACAGGTTATTTTGTAACTACTGGCCAAATTTTTACAATATGCTCAGTACTTGGAATATAACTACGTCCGAAAGAAATTTATAGTAAACTAGCTTTTGCCCGCGGCTTCGCTCGCGTTAATCCTTTCTTAGCGGATGCCTACGTCATAACATCTACCTGCATGCCAAATTTTAGCCTGACCCGTCCAGTGGTTTGGGCTGTGCGTTAATAGATCACTATGTCAGTCAGTCAGTCAGCCAATCAGTCACCTTTGAGTTATATATATATATAAAGAAGAATAACATAAAATTTCAACTTTCCATACTAAGTCCCATCAGCTGATCGAT
Source organism: Ephestia elutella (assembly GCA_018467065.1). Lineage (NCBI taxonomy): Eukaryota > Metazoa > Arthropoda > Insecta > Lepidoptera > Pyralidae > Ephestia > Ephestia elutella. Next base: position 7,635,268 of record CM031575.1, read on the forward strand.
CAATTTGTATGGGAAGCAAAAATAATTTTTCCTATTTTTAACATAGATTTTTTGGAAATTTCATCAACCAAATCTTCTGAATTTGGCCAATGGTTTCAAAATAACCTTGTATAAATAAATAAATTGGACGCTGACTGATTAGTATATCAACACAGAGGTACTTGGTTCACTGGAAGAAATCCCTTTTAGGGATAAGTCCGCCATTGTACGCCTCTCTTTTTGTTTTGTATTTTTCTTATGTGTACCTATATGCAATAAAGAGTTTACAATCAAACAGAGTCGAAACAACCTAACATAGAAACTTGAGAGTAGAAGAGAAGTATTAAGAAAGGAATTTCGGAATTTACGCCCTAATTAGTACGTATTTAATGGGTGAGGAACGAAAATCACGCGAGCGAACGCGAGGGAAAAAGCTATAGTTTTTGTATAAAGCCTATTCTGTCTGCTATATAATAATACTAGCTTTTGCCCGCGGCTTAGATCGCGTTAATCCTTTCTTAACGGATGCCTACGTCATAACATCTACCTGCATGCCAAATTTCACCCCGATCCGGTTTGGGCTGTGCGTTGATAGACCACTATGTCAGTCAGTCACCTTTGAGTTATATATATAGCAGATAGAATAGGCATGCAGACTCGTCGCGAAGCAGGCGCATTATTGATTAAAACATAAAAAAGAAATATTAAAACTTGATTCGCTGAACTCAGGATACGAATCAACCTTGAGACTGCAAAGAGTTTCTTTTCTCGCGTCAGTGGTCCCGTATATTTTTTAAATTGTAAATGTACATATGAATTACTAGCTTTTATGTCCTTCTCAGCCCTTCTATGTAAAACCAAATTTCAGGAAGATTGGTTCAGTATATAAATCGTGAGGTAACAAACAAATAAACAAACTAATAGCATTTAGTGGTACTGTTAGATAGTTTTATTTGTGAAATTTCTCTTATTAATCCATCAGATATTTTATTCATATGTACTACTTATATCGTTGATAAACTATTCCACAAAAATACCAATCAACAAAGATACTACAACACAAGAGTTTGAAATATTTAATTCTTTTCATAAAATAAATTCCTAAATCTTGCTCTTAGAAAATAAAATTAAATTGAAATTCATTTTAATCAGTAAATACCGAGTAAGTGCAGAACCCTAGCCGACAAAATGTTCGATAGGGTTTGGTATTTAGGTTCACAGCCGGTCAGCGAAGGCAAGCGGCTTTTAGTAATCCAGTGTTGCCAGTACAGTATACAGAATTGCATGTCTCTTTATACCATAAATATTTCTACTTCTCTTTAAGATGAGAAAGTGAACATTTGTTTGCCACCTTTGGGCATAATAATTTTGAAAGAGCTTTTTTACTTTCAACATTTTACTTAAAATTTTAATAGAAAATTATGAAACTTAACCTTACGTTGCAGACTTACCAAGTAGGGTGACATTTGGCAAAGTAAATAATTGGGTTGTTAATTTAATACTAATACACCATTCGCCTTCAGAGATTATATTCAGAGTTCAGTTTTAAACTATTTACGATCCAAAATTTGTTAAAGTTAAATTAAAGAAGATTACGGCGAGTCAGACCCCTCGACCTGCGCAAAAAACAAAATTAAAAAATCGGCGACTCGGACCGCAGCTACGGTCCGAGTCGCCGGATTTTAATTTTTTTTTCTTAACGCGTCTGGGACTACTCACAAATTAACGAAAAATCTGTCGGCGACTCGGACCGCGGGTTAAGTGAGCCTCGGTCCGAGTCGCCGGAATCCTCAATTAAATCTTTGAAATCTCATTTTCTTTTTTACAGCAGCTGTCCTGTGAATCCATCAGAGATAGGATTCACAGCATTTAAAATGAGTTTTACTTCACATTGACGGACACTTCGCAACGAATGTGAAACAGGTTTACAAGAAACATGATGGATTCAGTGCTTAAAAGTAAAAGTGGACATTCATCATTGCCGATTGCAACATATGAATTGCAGAATACTTTAGTCTTTTATTTTATTTTTCTTAGCTATTTGTGTCCCACCGCTGGGCAAAAGTCTCCCCTAACTTCCTCCCCATAGATACGTGGAGAGAATGGAAGGTAAAGACCAAAAATAGAGATTTATCTTTGGTCTTTTCCTTCCATTCTCTGTCAAACGCTCTACCCCATATATGTGGAATCCCAGGTTATATTCTACCCGTACTAAATTTTATCAAAATCCATCTAGAAGATTTTGTGTGAATAAGTAACCCATGCATATCCAAACTTTCGCATTTATAAATTAGTGGATAAAATTTTTCATATTGGGAGCTTTATATTCAAAACAAAATCATAGAATTTAAAATAATAAAGATGATATAAGAGCTCAAAACAAACCCGGATGCAGATACTATATCACACGTGGGTGGCTGACTTTCATTGCGACCTAAATACTCTATATTAAGCTGAACAATAAAGCTTATACAATGGTCTTCTTGCCATTTGCAGGCTCGCCAAATAAGAAATTATCTACTCTGATTGCGCTGCCAGATGTTTTGTAACGCATGACTTTTGACAGAAAACAAATTAATATTCACCAACGTTTTGAGTGTCAATTTTTAAAACTTTATAATGCTTTTTAAAACTTTATAGCTTTCGCCCGCGTGAATTTCCCACGGGAACAGTGCTTTCATCCCGGGACAAACCCGGGACGAAAGGTACCCTTATTTCCTTCTCCGTACTTCTAACTTTGTGTATCTATGTGAAATTTCAGGAAGATTGGTTCAGTAGATAAAGCGTGAAGAGGTAACAAACAAACTAGGATTTTATGCTTAAACACAGAGATTTTTGAAAGAGGATATGGTACTTTTTGCCAGCAGTAGGATACAAATCCATCTTAATAAAGAAATAACAATCAAGTACTTATTAAGACAAGACAGAAATACTTAACAAGATCTCTATTGTAACTTTGTAAAATCAGTGAGACAGCATTATAACTTCCCAAGCTCTCCCTTTATAAGTATTAATTACTTTACTATGACATTTATTAAAGCAATAAGCCCGCACTGAATTTATTTGATTAATTTGCCAAGAAAATGGTTTGTAATTAAGCGACTAGATAATAAATTATTGGTGAAATTATAAAGTGTAAAGGAACCGTTTCTGAGGAAAATGAAAGCGGTATAATAAGGAAGGAGATTGAACAGTAGCCCTGGTTAATGGTCTAGGAACGAGTCTTAGTAACAATGCAAAGCTTTAGAATAAATTTTGATATCTTTAGAAGGATTATAATACGCTTGATAGATATAATCAAAATAAATAGGGTATAAATTACAGCACGTCAATATCCGGATACCTTTGACTGAAATTGGTAAGTCTGGAAACGACCTGTTCTAATAGTTGTAATAAACGAACTTAGATATGACATTGACAAGAATAGCTCTTAAAAAGGAAGAATAAGATAAACTATTCTACAAAACCAAAGAAAGAAATACAATACGGAACAAAATATAATAATATTCTACAAAATGGAACGGCTTACGAGGTTTTATTTCTAAATAAAATACAGTTTTTAACAACTTTAATAAAGTAAATATATTATTCACTAGCTGTCGCCCGCGGCCTCGCCCGCGTGAGTCTCGCTTAGATAAAAAATCTCTCTTGGAGCTTTTCATCAGATGTTCCAGATCTTCAATTTTTATACGTCAGCAGAAAATGCTCATCAGGTTGAACGACTTTTAATAAGGCGCCATTTCCATATATGTTATAGTGTAGCTGGTCTCTTGCAGTTCTTCATCAGATGTTCCAGATCTTCAATTTTTGTACGTCATCAGAAAATGCTCATCAGGTTGAACGACTTTTGTTAAGGCACCATTTCCATATTTCTTATAGTTTAGCTGTTCTGTTAAGGTTCTTCATCAGGTGTTCCAGTTTTCAAAATAAATTATAGCCTATATGTTGCCCAGGCTTAATAGCTATACAACAAAAAAAGTTTCATTCAAATCCGTCCGGTAGTTTTTGCGTGAAACGCGTACATACATACAGACAGACAGACAGACAGACAGACAGACGGACAGACAGACAAGAAATTCCAAAAAAATATTTTTGCTTTCTATTGTTCTTTTTAAGTGTCCCTCTATCCATTTCAGTCAAAAATATTAAATGTACAGACAAAATATTTTTACTGTTTTATTATATGTATAGATAAAAAATCGAGAAAATATACCTGAAAAAGATTACAACATAGACAAATTACATTTATTTTCAATACCTAACTAACCATATTGGAATTAAGTATATTATAGGAAAATTTAAAAATACGGGTATTTGAGTGACTGGCTTTTACCGAGCCCATCCTACGTAAAAAAAATATCTCAATTGAAAGAAATAAGCCGAGACGTAGGCGGGTAGATGAATGCACATACACTAACCACATTTGGTATACTTGCTGGTCATGCATGAGCTCAAATAACATAAATCAATCATTGTTATCTCCCAGGTTTTATGCGATATTTCATAATATAAATGCACTTGCTTTCAGGTATTTTTATTGACGATAACCATAATTGTTGAATTTATACTTAAATGATTCAGTATGTGTACACATAAGTCACTTAAATATTGAAGCAAAGTCCCTTCGATGACTCGAGCTGACACCCGAATGAACGTTACATAGCCGAGCGTTTCACCTTTTTGTCAACATCTACAAAATAAAGTGCTCGGCGCGTTTATAGAAGTTTTCACTTCAAAAAATAGAAATACTTGAACTGCTAACTCGTTTCAAATAGTATAGAAGTAGTTATTGAAAAGGAAAAAAATCAAAAGTTGCTATGAAGGCTCAAGGAATGCTTGAAAGAATATACTTATATAAAGTACTAAAACACAACATAAAAACGTGCAAGATATTTGAAAGCAGAGTTCAACAATCGAATATAGCATGAGCATTCCTGTGGAGGTAGCTTGAGCAGCGCTGCACAATGTAACAAAAATGAAATGCTACCTTTTATGGCAAACGACGCTCTACGGCTATCCTCGTGGTCCTTTTACAGTCGCTAAGCCGCTTATGAAATATCAGTCTAACCGGACAAACTTTTCTCATGGACTGTACCATAGACTACTTAGGCCAAAGAAAAAATACATTAATAGGCACACGTCTAAATAGACGACGAAAGTATACAGTTTATTTGAACTTATGAGTTCTTTGGTTTTGGTAGGTATTGCCAGTTTGGATGAATCTTTTTGACACGTGAATGTACTTGTAATATTAGTAACAGCTAGTAATATTATTATACTACATTTTGCGTGCGACTTCGCCTGCGAAAATTTCCCACGGGGACAGAGCTTTTTCCCGGGATGAAAGGTAGGGTACCTGTCCTGTCCTGTAGGGTGTCATGTCCTTCTCAGTACTACTAATTATGTGTATGCGAAATTTCAGGAAGATTGGTTCAGCAAAGGTGCTAGTTCACTGGCCTTACTTTTGGATGAATAAAGGGCTATGACTGCGAACTTAAGCACGGGGGAGCTCGAGCGAGAAAATACATTTTTGGTCACCCATCCTGTATCTGACCATTTCGTAAGTTACTGAACCGAAACTATCGCAGACTGAGAGCACAAATCAATACGCTACAAAACACTTCATTATTTTAGTTAATTTTGTACATGAACTAACATTTTTTGATACTTCCTGGTAGTACATTATTGAGTCATAGACAAGCTTGTGAAATGTATCACGCTGAGTTTCATTGAGGTTCTATTGCATTGACGTATTTTTTTTATTTGTAACAATTTATTTCCATTTAAACTAAATTACGACTTTTGTCGATTTATTATTTGTCGTGCGTGGCCGTTCCACTTGATAGGATTTATTAAAAGTAAATATTGCACTTCGTAATATCAAAATAGTTGAGTACCTACTATTAGGTGCTTTAAATTTTTCTAACCATGCAAACATTTCTCTATAAGTACTCGTATCCTGATTCTATCCTAACTAATATTATAATTGCGAAAACGATTTATTTGTAAGTTACCTCTTTACGTTTTATTTACTGAACCAATCTTCCTGAAATTTCGCATACACATATATAAGTACTGAGAAGGACCTTTCATCCCGGTAAAAAACTCTGTTCCCGCGAGAAATTCGCGATATTCGCGGCAATCGCGGTATTCCTTTTCCAAATAACGCGTTATAAAATGATATACTCCGCCCTACATACTGACCCTTGATTACATGCCAGTGATCTAAAAAGACTAGACAGAATAGACAATAGAAAGTGGACTAACCAGAACAAGAAGTGACCCAACGACCTCTCGCCGGAGCAGTATCGAAACGACCCCAGCGGTCCAGATATGTTGGAATCGCTACCAATTGTCCTTTGCCTACCTAGTAACTAGTACCAGCTATTGTTATTGCACTTTCATAGTAGGATTTCATCAACGAAGTAGAATCATGAAAGTCAAGAAGGGGAAGGAGTCCTAGTATTATTTAGAGATATATTTAGCTGTAGTTGTTTTTGTATATCATGCTGTGTAAACACGCCTAGGATAACAAATTTATTCATAAGCTATACCTATTTGTACATCTGTATCTGTATCTGTTTGTTATCTGTTGTGTTTTCCTAAATAAATAAATTAAATTAAATTAAGACGAAACAAAGGCTGCAATGATGAATGATTATAAAATAAAGTTCCTCGCCGCGTCTGTTTGTCTGTTTGCGATAAACTCAAAAAATACTGAGCGGATTTTCACCGATTCAATAATGCGATTTTCACCAATAGACATGGGGATCACTGAGAAAGGTTTTGACGTTATATTTACGCGGGCCAAAGCGAGTATTCTATAGAATGAAGAACTAAGAAGATATGAAAAAGAAGATGTTTTTCGCCGCTGAAATTGTCTCTTGTCTTAAGATTATGAAGTCGGTCGACCTCATTGCGAAAGTAATATAAACTCCATTTATTCTTACCAGTCCTATCATGTAAACAATCTTCACAGTAATTTTTGTTGAATTTTGTTGAAAATAAATCAAATATTAGTTCAAACCTAAACATTCTGAAGTAAAACATTTATTAACCACGAAAGTAATTTCCTAAAAAGTCTATTTTAATTTATATTGTTGTAAAATCATAAAAAGACATGGTAAGATTGTTTACATGATAGGACTGGTAAGAATAAATGGAGTTTACTTTATAGTGTTGTTTTCAGTCAGTCAAGTATTTGCTGAAATAAGCATACTATACCTAGTGTTGTTTACAATGATAGAAGTTAAAAGTAATCTGTGTGCACTAATTCCAACTTGGTAACTGACAAAAGTAAGCGTAATTTTAATTCCTCCCTGAAAATCACAACATACAAGTGATAAGAGGGAGATTACTATAACGCCATCTCTAAATCTACGTGAGGCTAGCCTCGTGCGAGTGGGCGTGATCATTGGTCACGTATTTTGCTGAGTTATAACCCGGCAACGGAATAAATCTGGCTTAGAATTACTTACTCCCTCCGTGTTGAGTACATAGGTCGCCCACGCTGCGGATTTACATACGAAAGTACGTAGTTTTTACGAGAATTCGGTCGGTAGTTGTGATAGACGAACATACTCGTAGACAACTTGCCAGTTTATTTATTAAATTCACTGAAAATTTAGATTTGATTAATCTTAATTTAATTCCTTAAAAAAATTAGGTAAATGGCTTGCTTCTATGTGGCGAATACTACATTGAGTCCCCCATGCTCTCATGGACATTTCAATATAAAAAAAAAACTACTGAATATAAATGTACAGTACATATCTACGTTCCGGAGTTCGAATATAAAAGTTTCCAAGCAAAATTTTCTAAACAATTTCATATTTTCCTCTTCCGCAATACAGAATTTATTGAGATGCAGCTCGAAGTCAAGGCAAATAAATTTATTTGAAAGCAAAACTTAATAAAAAATCATCTAAGGCGTTTCCTAGTTGCGGGTAAACTTCATTAGTTCAAATTGAGTTGTATTGGAAAGCTACAGATAAATAAACAAGGTCCAAGTTGGTCGAGTAATATTGGCAATGTATGTCTGTTCGTTATTATTAATGACCGAAATTGACTTCATAAGATTTATTTATTTATTTATAATTTTATAGGTGGTAAAACAAGATAATACATTTTTATAAAAATCAATTTATTTTGGCTAATTTGATACGTGTATTCCGCTTAAAATAATTATTCGAATAGTCGTGCAAAAAATAACAAAAAATAGTTGTTGATAATTAATTATAAATCTGTTAATAAGATTCATCAATTTTTAGGCGATGGGCCACCACTCATAGGCGATGGGCAAGCAACCTGTCACTATACCTGAATCTCCATTCCATCAGAGGGCCTACTATTCAGCTAAGCGTGGCCTTCGAGTCTCACGACTCTTGGCTCTGTCTACCCCGTAAGAAATAAAGACGTGATTCTATGTATGTATGTATGTATCAATTTTTATTTTTCAATTTTTTTTATAGTTATAATGAAATCGAAGTGCCCTCAGAAGTAGATTTCTCGTTTGTCTAGTGAACTCGACCAACTTAGACGATAAAAAGTTTTATTTACTTCGCTTCCAATCAGATATTAAAAGGGCAGAGAAAACTCGTTTGCTCTTGTTTTGTTACGTAACAGAAGTGACCATAGAGATACTTGTAAAGTTCAATTGCTCAAGTAACTTCCGCAAACTACGTAAGAATGGATCAAGGGATTTGATTCAGGAAACGTTCCTTTTGTCTGATCTATCACAGATTTTTTTAAGTAGGTAAATTTAGTAATAGGTATTTGAGCAAAACTATGTGACTTTTAGTTATATCGTTAAACAAACGAGTATAATAAATCGAAAATAATAATCGAAAAAATATCATTTACTTTAACAAAAATAGACACAACTTTAAACTTAATAGCAATTGTATTGTTATTATTTCTTGTTTCTCTAATCAATTAAAATTTTCACGGGAATCATGTCATATTAAGTGTCTTGCAATACTCCACGACCACGACCTCGCAAAATAATTTTCTATCCACGCGTATAAGTATAAAATTAAATGACGCAACGGTAAAACTAATATTTTAGGTTGACGCAACAGCTTTTTGCCTATTCATTGCTCAAACCATAGAAAATTATAAGGTTTCACACGTTTATTGTTACATTTAATTTTTCAATTATATTTTTTGTTAGAGTTTTTGGTTTTAAGGACATTCAATTATTTGATAGATAATGGTTGGTTTGTATTATCAAGTAATTTTGCAATAATTTTTCGTATTATTTTCCTGTCCAAATTCTGAATTAATTTATATTATTTAATAAAGCGTTTTTCTAAATTTAATTAAAGTAAAAGTCTTCGTCCAATAATTAATGTAATTGCGATCAACTTCGTAATTCTACTCCCTAATTAGGGCTCAGTAAACATATTTGACTAAACAAAAAGAGCACGTTGGTTAAAGAAATGTATACTGCACCCATATAAATCTATATAAAATGTTATAATATTCTATTTTATCATTCTTCGAACTGTCGAGGCTGGCATTGTTGTAAATATATTTAATTTTAGTTTAATTTTTATTTTATTTTTTATTCATTTGTAAATATTTTTTTCAATAACTTAATAGTTGAATTTATATAATTATTTAGGTAGTTAAGGTAAATTCATATAAAAACTAGTATGGACCCGGTACTTTGTTCCAGTGGGAATTTCGCGAAATCCTTTCTTAGTGCTCCCCCACACTCCCTAAGGAACCTACATGCCAATGTTCAGCTTCCTACGCTTAGTAGTTTTGGCTGTGCATTGGCTGTCAGTCACTCAGTCAGTAACGGAAGATTTTTATGTATATTGATGATATCGCCTTTCACGTATCTCTGCTAGTTTCACAGGTACATTTAATGTCGTGTAGTAAAAAATAGGGTATCAGTTACTGTTTTTAGTTAATGTGTCAATAAAATCGGTGACGCGCTCGCCCGCCCGTTGCGTTGCGCCGTTTTACGAGGGTTGGCCCACACACCTTAAATTTTATCATTTTCAAGTCAACGACCTCATGCATATTGAATTATGTAAGATTTTGCATGTCATAAGCATTACTATCAGTTATAAAAAAGTTGCTAATTTTGTTATTTTGGCTATTCACGTAGCTATTCGGTGCCAAACCAAGCAATGTAGCTATGTCGACATACATTGCTTGCTCGCTCATGTTAAAACAAAAAAATGTACTTACATCGATTGGCTGTAAATCAAATAGCCATGAGAAGAGCCAGCCTTAAACTTAAAGGAAGATCTCAAGATCATACCTACCATTAATAACTACAAATTTATTGCCTAAATGCTTAATTGAAAATGATTATTTCTAGGAAATGTAGGTACTTACTGCGACTAAATCAAGGAAACCTCAAAATTTGATAAACCTCAATCAAGAAAAGAAATATGCTATTTGATTAAAAACAAAGTACCTATCCATTTATTTCAAGCTACGTCTCTTATGTTATTGATCTCCTTCGTGTATCGAAATATAACTATTTGTACATAATATCTCGATGCCTTCATGTTTATTTCGTAGACAGTAGTTTTTGCGTGATTAAGAAAAAAAGTTCTCACATCCAAACTTTCTCTATTACACCTAGTATTAAAATATTAGTAGGATAATAGGATTATTTGGCAAATAAGAGTATCATATTATAAAATACTTAATACAAAATCAATAAAGATTCAAAAGAATGTTATAGATACATACCTCCTCTATGAGTTTAAACTCGTAGAGAAAGGTCTTTAGATTTACTACAGCTATAAATGGCCATAAAATCAAGATATAGATCAGTGGATGACACCTCAGAGTAACTGTTAGAGATCCGTTTTATCTGAGAGAGATATCCGTTTTATTCGGATTCTATTCCCACGGCTGAGGTAATTACGTATACGTAATAGTAGAATTTGTTTCGGTGGCATCATCATGTCATCAATGACAGGGTCTACGGACTACGGTGCTTTTATTGACTTTTTAATTTATTATAAATAACTGTTAGTACTTGCACAGCGGAGATTTAGAGTTCTGTAAATATTATGTCTTTTATACATACATACATATTATTATTTTGCCCGTAGGGGTAGGCAGGTACCGTCTTTTATTCTATGAACTATAAAAACTATTCTGCTCTTCTAAAATCTTCTTTTTTTCCATCAACGATAATAATAAGACTGATAGTTTGACCTTATTTTAGGTTTTTTTATAAACGTAATACCATAATTGTTATTTTTTAAACAATATGTTATAGCACTATTTACTATTCTGTACAGAATCTAGCTTATTTAAAATTAGCTTAAATTACTCAAGAAAAATCTGTGGTATAAAAAGAAAAACAAGCAAATTAGATAATTAATTAAAGGCTAAATTGACTCGTTAATTTAAAAGCAGTAATTCCATCGCTTAATCGAATATCCTGCTTAGTGTCAACAGTTTGTTTTTCTGTCTGTCTGTCACACGATTTTAATGGGGCCATATTACGTTAGTGGTTTAAATGTCAACTAACGACTGACATTTTATACAACCTTCAGACGTAAACCGAACAAAATAATTGCTCTAAAATCAATCTCTTTCTTTAAAAAAACCTTCAAAAAACGAGTCTACGTCTTCTTGAAAGACCGGCAACACTCTTGTAATACACCCCTGGTGTTACAGTTGTCCAATAGCAGCGGTGATCGCTTGCCATCAAGTGACTCCCTTTCAACTATACTCATATAGTAAACCTGTAGTTTGTTTGTTTGAACGCGGCTATCTCCGGAACTACTGGAGGTCTAAAACTGCCCCTTTGATAAATCGGAATATGATCCATTTTTCATTTGCTAAAAATTTAAAAATAAAACTTAAAAACCGCTTAATAAGGTTCATTTTTCAATATTTAGGAAATTAGAAATGGATTGTATCTGATTTGAAAAATTCTCTCTATGTATGACAGGAGGAAGGCTATATGATATCCGCAATCATAAAATTCTTACGGGAATGAAGCCGTATGACACAGTTCTTTAAATATTTGGAATAGGTATGAAATATTATAAAGTACTAGCCACGCCCCGTTGCTTCGCTCTTACGGGAATTTCGTGATAAAAAGTACCCTATGTACTATTTCCGGTATATTTTTACTCGTATACCAAATGTCATCGAAATCCGTCCAGTAGATTTTGCGTGATTGAGTAACAAACAACCTCACAAACTTACATCCAAAATTTCGCATTTATTAGTAGGATTAGCAATTGAGTTATGATCTGTCCTGTTATTCGGGTAACTTTCTCTTATGAAATTTAGCCACTATAAATCGTTAAATTACCTATTTTATTACCGATTTTTAGTTTCGATTTTCAGACATTAGGAATCAGAGAAGTATCCGTCGTCTGACCCCGCTTGACCCGTGGGTCGAGTTGACGGATAAATATTTTTAAAAATCTATTATATTTACAGAATGTTGAGTCATTTCATATTACTTTAATATCTTAAGCATTACTGCAAACAATTCAATAAATCTACATGCCTTATATGGATTGTCGTTATTGTCAGTGTATCCCAGTTTACGGGACCTCTATAAATAGAAATACAATATCTAACCCATAGACTAGCAAACATCTGTATTTACGATTACATAAAATTCTAGAATTCAAATATTTTCTGGAATTGCATCTGTTACCTCTCACTTGAATATTATTATAAAACATAATACAATAATGTTACTGGCTAAATAAAGACTCTTAAAATCATATATTTATAATGTACTAGCGTATATTATATATAAATTATAAATGTATGCTTAAAATATGTGCCTAAGTAGCACCAAATTCTATCGAATAAACAAGCTAATTAGAATTAAAAAAAAAAACATAACTCACAGCTCACATGGCCTATGCTGCGGAGGAATTGCACGGAATGTAAAAATACATCTGTCATCAAAATCTGTTAAGCTGTTCAGGACTTATGGTGAAATAAAGAAACTTTACATACATGAACTCTGAAAACCTAAGACTCATTTTTTGGTTGGTCTTGTAAAAACAATGATAAATACATAGGTACGTTTTTAAATTAGCAGATCCTTTTAAGTTTCGGGGGAATGTAGAGGTAACATGTTTTACAACATGACTTTCAATTTTTTAACTCCGATAATATTCAAAGATTATCTATAATACTTTATTAGGGTATGTCTACTTTAATAATGGATACAATTACGCACTTTTTCAAAACCTGTCAATTAAGTATGCTCGGTGGGATATTTATGTTGTACGTTATCGAGTAACAGCGATCTTAAGGATTGTTTCTAGCAAGGATTATCACGATGGAGGTCAAAAGAATGTGGCGAGTAGTAACCGTTAAGCCATGCAAATTACATAGGGGGCGGTCTTTACAGTGATCGATTTCTTTTGCCGCTGCGTCTGTCCGTCTGTACGCGATAAATTCAAAAATTATTAAATGGATTTTCGTGCGGTTTTTCATCGATGGGTGGGCAGAGATGGGTTTACACCGGGAAGAATCGGTTCCTGCCCGTTTATTCTCGGGTGCCCATCTCAATAGATGGGTTTACATCGGGGAAAACCTATTCTTCCCGTTTATTCCCGGGGATAATCCCATCTCTAGGTAGATGGGTTATAAGCAAGGTTTTGGTGTGTTATTTGCGCAGGCGAACGCTAGTTGGGTATATAAAATCTCATGCCACGATGTTTGTCCGCGATAAACTCATACACTCCTGAACTATCTGATAAATGTAGTACACTGCATGCAATTTGTGTCATTTGTAGAACTTGAAAGTTCAACAGTTTAAAAAAAAAAAATCTTTATGGCAGAAAAATTGCCCTATCAAAAACAAAAAACTTCATCCCGAAACTCCAAAAGGACCGAAGCCTCAGGACGCAGCAGGTAATGAATATAAAACAAAGGAACAAAATCGTGTCGTTAGTCGTAAAATCCCTTCGTTTGCAGACATCGGATTAAAAGTTTCGAGTCTAACTAACGACAGCATTGCGTTTTAATTAACTGCTTTGTTAACCCTGTCTTTGTTTGGATCTCGCCAGTGATTTTTGTAAGTGAAAAGATTTTGTATGCGATTAATGGTTTGTTGGTAAAGTAACACGGTCTCTAGAACTATTTCCACTACTAGTATTTTAAAAAGCGGAAATTTTTGGGTACCTATATGCTGGTTTGGGTGCGAAGAAAAAATATAAGTAGAATGCGACAGCTGCTTTTCTTCCCGCGCAGATTGTAAAAATCTATCGAAGGAAAGTGCTTTAAGTGCAATGTATCCAGTAAGTAACCTTGGGCCTTTCGCACCGCTCGCGCTCCAATCATTGCGGTGCGAAAGAACCCATTTAAAAAGGGCTCTTGGGCGATTAGAACCGCGGTTCGTATCGCTTGTGATGTGAAACGACCAACTCGCCATGCTTTAAACTGGGCATTCATCCATTTACAGGCGCTGGGCTAGCAACCTGTCACTAAACGAATCTCCCAATTTCATTAAACTAACTAAATAGTGGGAAAAGCTGAATAGCTAAGCGTGACCTTTGTGTCTGACGACACTTGGCTCTGTCTTTACCGTCAGGGATAAAGACGTGATTTTGTATCTGTAATAGTACATTGTTACCGAGTGGGTGAAAGTAACTTTTTTAAGGCCCGAGACTAGCGAGGGCGCCATTAGTTCGAGGGACTTAAAAAAGTCTTTCACCCGAGGTAAACACTGTGCTTTTCATTACGAATACAAGGAAAGTAAAAATCATATTCTAAATATAATTATAAATAAAACTTAGTGATTATATGCTCTTTGGTAAAAATAAAAACATGAATTAGCTAAAGAAATAATGAATGAATTATACGGAAGCATAAACAAAACTCTAAACTTAAAAAAAAAATGTCGGATTACGGCTTTAGCCTCCAGCATATTTTGTTTTCTGTGGCCGACCAACTATTTAGCTGTTAGATTCTTTTCATCTGGTTCCATCATTGAAAAAATGATAAAAAAATCTATATTATAAAAAATTATAAAAAAATATATTCTTTAACTTCATGTTATTTCAATTTTACATAATATGTTGAATGGCTGTATAGGAAGTTGGAATATGGTTCAATATAATAACGTGAAAATAGAACTAGTTTTTTTTTTAAGTAATTACTAGTATTTTAGTACTAGTTTAACTGACAGCTGTCAAATTAATAATTTGACAGCTGTCAGTTGAAAACGATTCTCCCTAGGGCTGAAATGTATGACTTTCTCCACGCTCCTCAGGCAACTTCAGACTTACTTTCAGAGTATGAGTAATGAAAAATAGCTATAAACTTTCAAATTCATAAAAAATGGCAAAATAATTTGAGTGCGATGTCTCTCGTCGCACATGTTAAATGTTACGTTGTAATGAACTTTACAGATTAAAGCCTCCGGTTAGATAAACAAGAGCGATTACTATTGTCAAAATGTCAACAAAATCTGTCATCTTTTTCGATCGCTGACACTTTGCGTCATGTTGTGTTATGTAAAACATTCGAGAACATGATTTTGTTTGTTTAATCATGAGTGAGTTTTGACAATCGTAATTTGCGATTACATAATATTATTAATAACTTGTTGTATGACTTTTAAGATGAAAATAGAAAGGTATCGTGGGACAATGAATGAATTTTATAGAAAATATCTAAACTAGAAATATAAGAACATATTCAATGTGGTGAATACATAAACCTAACGAGTCATATTGTGTCGCCCATATAAGATAGTAGATATTAGTGTGTAGTAAAATATTTGCAAAATAGGATGTTGCAAAGACTGTTCAAGCTATAAACTTAGTAATATAATATACGAAAGTTTATTACTCATTTTATTGATGAAGTTTGGTACACGACGTGGGATATGACCGGGATTAACACTTAGGTTAATTTTTATTCCAGAGTAGAAGCTTTGATGGACGATAATCTTATTTTCGTTTTATCCGTTTTTTGCGCTAACCGTGGTTTTCAAGTTTTTCGAGAAAATTGCTTTATTTACTAGTGTTTTTAAAGTTATTTTGTATATCAACTTATTTTCAGGCTATAATACCGGTGGTAGACAGTTCCAATCTAAGACTGCTGCGAATTGAAAATTACTAAATACTACTCGATTTTCAGACCATAATACAAAGTAATACAAAGATGCGGCAAGATATAAATAAAATGATCTAGTCTAGTCTACAGTTGCCTTTATTTTAGAAACGATTGTAAGGTACATCTAGAAACTTAGGTTGTTCGAATAAAAATATGTTCGTGGCAAATTTTTTGCGCAAATTATTATTTGTGGTAGTGATAGAGTCGTTAAGACATTTGCCGACGACTGTATTCGTAAAATCTTTCTCGTACGAAAATTTTCAACAAAACCATAAAATTTCCAACTCCAGCTTAAGCAGCAATCGGTATTTCCATTTTCTCCGATAATCTAGGCCTGTGTGCGCAGATGTTCGACATAAAAGGAAGAGACATACTGGTTTGAGCCCTCAAAATTTCGAAATGGCGCGAAACTTTCACTTGATGCTTTGCAATTAAGTATCATATAGCAATGATGATATAATACTATAATGATTTTTCTTTATTACCTGCTGAAATGGTTGGTTATCGATTTTATAAAAGGTTTCATGAATTAAAAATGGCGATAGCACAGTGTCCTACTTAAATATTTTAATCACGTAAAGCTGGTACCGCGATAGGGCGAGACACGGCATAAACACAATTACGAGTATTTAAAACCAGGGCATATTTTATGATTAAGGATTAAATCAGTTTAACCCCTAAAATGTAACTTAAAGGGCTTTCTTTTTGCGTGATTTACTGAATCAAATTAGTAAAATGTAAGTATATTTTCTGTTCATATTAAATGTAATTCTTCATACATTAAATGTATTTCTTCAAATCATATCAAATGGTTTCTACAAACTAAGTCCTTTTCGTTACTGAAGCGGAAAGGAGCTCCACTGGAATAGAAATATATTGATTCGTAAATACAGGATTATCACCAAACACAAAATAAGTATTTATTCTTTCCGAAAAATGTAAAAAAAAAAAAACACTTTCATCAATTTCAGTAAAATGATTTTCCTTATTACGGAATAACTATTATTATTTTACGGAACAGAAAATATATTTACATTTTACTAAAATTGATTTTACTAAAATGTAAAGTTATTTTCTGTTCCCATTTATTAAATGTATTTCTTCAAATCATATCAAATGGTTTCTGTCCTTTTCGTTACTGAAGCGGAAAGGAGCTCCATTGAAATAGAAAGATATTGATTCGAAAATACAGGATTGTCACGAAATACAAAATATTTATTCTTTCCGAAAAGTCAACGGATCAGCCGTTGGCAGACAAATCGTCTCGGAACAAGTCCTAATTATACTTGTCTTCAAAGCGCTGCAAATTACTTTGAACATAACTTGAGACTATAAAAACCGTGAAAAATCATTTCGTCTTGCTCTACTTACCGCGAGATCTTACCATCTATCTCACTCAAACGCTAATGCGAACAAAGTAAAAGACTGCACGTAATTGATTCATTTGCATATGCAAGATTACAGGAGCTATTGATTGTATTACAATGAACTTGTATGGTTGTTTTGCATAACGTGAACCAAAACTTTGTATTTTTTTGTTGTGATGAAAGACCCATTGCTTTTGTGTAATACAGAAGCAAACAGTTTTTTTGAACTCTTTGCTTTTGTATAAAAACTTATTCAACTTGTGTTTTGCGTAACGAATAGCGAAAATAAGTCGACTGCGTCGTGTTTTTTTTTAAGTTCAAGGTGCTACTTTGCTTTAGGTTATTTAGGTACCTATTATTTTTGTTGAGCAAACTACTATTACTACTATTCATAAATGCATATAAGATAAAAAATGACATCATATGACAATTTGATGTACGACTCATTAAATTGAGGCGTCGTGTATATCTTTATTTATGTCCTGATTTCTAGATAACAGAACTGGTCCTAAAGGCCGTCTACGGAGTAGTGATGACCATTATTCATTACGAATAACATTTAATATTCCTTTGCGAAGGTAATAAGACATAGTAAGTTTATTAGTCAAGTTTTTACCTTATGTAAACAACTGGCTTTTGCCCGCGGCTTTCATTTCATTTCATTTATTCATTCATTGCATTACATTTGGTTTTACTAAAGGTAAATACAAAATGCACCTGGCTTTGCTCGCGTCAGTTCTTTCTTAGCGGATGCCTACGTCATAACAAAAAATTGCATGCCTTTCAGCCCGATCCGTCCAGTGGTTTGGGCTGTGCGTTGATAGATCACTATGTCGTCACCTTTGAGTTATATATATAGATAGAAGATAGATAGAAAAAAACTCGATTTTTCCTATGACGAAATGGTAAGCACCCAGCTGGTAAGAAGCCCAGAACCGATAAAAAGGGGTCAAAGTAACTGGGAACAAGCATCATCTCTATATCATCAAGTATATATTTAATGACAAAATCAGTAAGTACTTAATTCCTCATAAATATCAGATTATCACACCGCTATAATAAAAAAGTCTAAGTAGGTACTATTAAGGTTCCATTATATTAATGAAAGTTTTGCGAAATACGAACAATGGCGTGTGAATGTGCTTTCAATCATTATTTATCGCTAAAATAATCCTTAAAGAAGTTTAAAATCAAGACTTTAAATCATCGTCTCTCATTCGTTATATAATATTGCATTATGAGCGCCACATGGTCGCATCCTGTCGCCATAAGGCATTTCCACATTACCATTGAAAAGCCATCTTGTAACGGTTCCCATCGATTTCGTAGTGTGGACGGCGCCTACTTAGGAAAAACAATTAGACGCGTCTATCAGTTAAGGCAAGGTTACAAATTCTAGGAATATACCTAACTGGAATCAGACTTAAGTTTAAGCTTGTGGAGTAAGTGCGGTATTATTTGTATTTGATTTGAAAGCAGGATTTTGATCGGTCCAGTGATTTTTATTTTTAAAATCGAGGCTTCCCATAAAAATACATTTGCTTCCTTCGCTTCTTCCCAAATACCTAACTTAATTTAGATATTTATACATTTATAATAAAGCTGAATAGTTGGTTTATATGTTTGTTTAAACTCGCTAATCTCTAGTTAGGACTACAATAGTTTGTCAGATTTGAAAAATATTTCTTTGTTTGATAGCCATAATCATGATAAGGTTATAGGCTATTCTGAATTCCTATAGATCGCGGAGCACATATGTTAATTTATTTGAGGATAAAGAAAGCACTGTTTAGGAATACCCGATATTTTTTATGTGGGGCAAAAATCAGTAGGCGTTAAGACGAATAAACCAGCACATACATACTATCGATACTACAAAACTTATAATATTTGAGTTAACCTTATCGTAGCCGATCAAAGTTTATCCCTAAATTCTCTATTTAGAATCATACAAAACTGTACTAAATTTATTATTATTATTTATTTGTGAAAAAAATCTAGCCTTCCTTGCATTTGCAAATGACCAACAGTAAATTAACAGTCCTTAAGAACAGCCCTAGAAAGCTGACCACGCTACCTGGTCGCCATGGAAACTGAGGACCACACACGGCCGCACCAATAAACTACATGGGTTGTATGCAAATTAGTCCCTTCGGTTTTACATGAATATTTTACGAGATTTGTTTTATTCCTGAATTAATTTGATTAAAGGAATATCTGTATGGAGGAATGCGCAAGCTTTTTTTATTGATAATAGGAAAATTATGGGTTGCAGAATGGAGTTTATCTTTGTTTATGCTTTGTTATGGCTATCGCTATCTAAGAATTTAGATGTTAGGTTATAGCTACTAGTTAAATAAATACGAAAAGCGACTTTGGACACATGCATGCCATACGACTAAATAAATAAATGGCTATCGCATCCCATTGCTGGGAATAAGAATCAAGTTTAGGGTCAGTTTCCACAAGAGCTGCGAGAAGAGGAGATGTGTTTTACGACAGATAGAGTTTTGTTATTCAAAATTCAAAAAGCTGATTATCGTTGGTAAAACAGAGGGGAAAAGACCCAGAGGTCGCTTACTAACTAGATGGTCTGACCAAATAAGGAATCAAGACACACCAAAATTCTACACTGTCGCTAACATCGCAGCCGACAGGAGCCGTTGGAGACAGTTCGTCCGTTCCAGAATTTCATCCCACCATGACCACGATCTTCAGTCATGAAGGACTGATCAGAGAAAGAGAGATTCAAAATCTTGAATTTCGTTAATGAGATCCTATTGGTGGTTGATACACGTCTCTTCTTCTCTGCCCTCTGGTGAAGACTGACTCCTAGTCTGGTAAGCAGCTCTATATATTGTCATCACACTCGTTTTCTAGTCGCATGTCACCAGATCGTCACATTATCTAATTCTTGCGTGGTCTATTTTTCCGCCAGTCAGCAACTACTCTATGGTTATTTGACCCACATTTTCACTTCCCTGTTCAGTGCAATCTTTTGTATGATTTTTAATTCCGTTAAACAAAGGTTTTATAATATTCTGAAGAGTTTAGCCGATCG
The DNA here is from genome assembly GCA_018467065.1 of Ephestia elutella. NCBI lineage: Eukaryota > Metazoa > Arthropoda > Insecta > Lepidoptera > Pyralidae > Ephestia > Ephestia elutella. Next base: position 7,655,758 of record CM031575.1, read on the forward strand.
TTTCATTCGTTTGTTTGAAAGCGATTTTTGAAATTACGGCTCCGATTGAAAAAAATCTTTCTGTGATGGATGTCTAGCTACATTCATGAATAAAGATAAGTTATAAGGAATCTCTAACTTTCCACGGGAACAGTGGGGCCCGCTAGTATGACTATAATGCCAAAAGAGCTTTTATTTCTCCTAGAAAATGTACCTATTTTAAGACCATTAAATATTATGTTGAAACAGTCTGATTTTAGCTGACCACTCATCATATGAGCAAGTATCCATTTATAGCCAAGAATCATAATTAAGTTGTTATATGTAGGATGATAACGACGCTGTCCGTTGATTGTGATCTATGAGGCGAAGATATCAATCTTGTAAATTATTACTTATTTACTTAATGCTTACACATGGTCATATCTCAAGTCACATTTAATGAATCAAGGAAAACCAACCATAAGAAAGAAGTCAAAAAAAAGACAAGAGATTTTTAATATTTTAATAGCTAAATCATCTAATTTCTGGTTCATAAAAATGAGGAGTCAAAATAAGAAGCTAAAATGCAAATGCTGATTATAAAAATAGGGATTATAAATGTCAAGGATTAGAGCGAAAATATTCTGCAGTCTAAAGAAATTTTTGACGGACGAACAGACAGACAGACGCACAAGTGATCCTATAAGGGGTTCCATTCTTTTATTTTTGTACGGAACTCTAAAAATTATTAGGCTTGTACAGTCAAGAGTCAAAAGTGCAGTCAGAATCTACAAGGCATTATGATCATTAAGGCTAGGCAATAAGGTCTTCGAGGTATGACTGCACTTATGACGCTTGACTGTAAACAGAATAAAAGTTATTTAAATATCTCGACTATAACAAATGGTAGACTACCGATAGACAAATATAACTATTAGTGTAGGCAGATAGATATTTGATACTATCGGTAAACGAGACTTGTAACAACTTCGCGCCTTATTTTTCTAGGCGAATACCACGAAAGTAACAAAATAGATTGCTCCCACGCCAACAATATAGTACGAGATACTGTAGAGAGAAAACGGTTGGTCCATACCTAGTACGAGAGACAGAATCCAAACAAAATTAAATATATTTTTAATACTTAACGTTGTGGCTAATGATATTGATATATTTAACTGTACCCGGAGTGAATTCACTTGTGTATCTTTAATGATAATATGTTATAGGTTGTAAGGTTGTTTTGTAAGGTACACTATTGAATAGGGTTAGCCTGTAATGATAGATGTAAGGTGTAAATAAATAAATAAATACTTTTGACAAATTCAAGCAAATTCAATGAAGTAACAAATTTAATGAAAGTAAATGTTTTATACGAAAAAAATAGAATATTTATTGAAGTGCTTAGTGGTTTGATTGATGGAATTCCTTGGTGTATTGAAATTAGTAGAAATATATACTCTAAGATTAATACCGAGATTCGAAGAGGTGGTGGCCGAGTGCTAGGGCGCCCGCCTGTGGATACAAAATCCCAGGTTCGAACCCTGCCCGGGCTACATGAGTTTGTATACCAATCTGACTCATGTTAGTTTTCATCGGGGGTCGATTGTCACTCGCGTCCGTAGGCTGTACCCTCGAGACCCTACACGTGACCCCCGGGTGGTGCTAAAGAGTGACGTCCTTTCCGGTGGTAGGCTTAGGCCGTGGCTGGTCACCACCCTCTGGGTAAAATCAGGGTGCTAAGCGTTCGCGCGTTCCACCCTGCACGCCCTGAGTAGCCTTACGATGAGTGGGTCCACGCAGATTTTGCGCCTGCCGGCGTACCGCTCTCGGGCTCTCAGTGTTGCTGCGCGCGGAGCCTAGTTTCGGAGGGCAGCGGGATCCGGAGCAACGGTTATCCGCTGGCCGCCCGCCGATAGTTGGGAGCCCAATTGCAGACTAGCCATCTGTGAAAGGCTGCTCCGCCATCGCGCGCATAATCCTAAGGTTGCTCCTGTCGGGCCGGTTGGCAACCGGGCGAGAGGCCTCGACAGGCGGCCTTGCGGGGGTCCGGGCGTCCCCGCGGTCTCCGAGCTAGTCTTTCCTACCGCGCAGCAGCACTGTGAATTCTGATGGAGGCTGGTGGGCGCCTCGCGTAACTGCCACTCTTCGCCTTTTTTTCCCTCTTGCCACACATGAAAACCATGAATAAAAGAAATAGAAAGTTGAGGAATCGACAGCGGATGCACGGCCTCTCACTAAAAGTGCACCTCACCAATATTCGAGGTCTGCACTCCAATCTCGTTCCAGTCCACCACCATCTTGAGACTGCAAGGCCTCATCTGCTCTTGCTTACGGAGACGCAAATTTCGACCCCTGCTGATACGTCTTACCTGCACTACCCTGGATACATCCTGGAGCACAATTTCCGTGCGAAGGCAGGGGTCTGTTTTTATGTGCGTGATGACATCTGTTGCAAGCGTCTTCGTAACTTGGAAGACCCCTCTTTTTCATCAATCTGGGTGCTTGTGGACACCGGCATTGAACAAATAGTCTATGTAGGTGTCTACCGTTCACATAGCGGTGACCAGGAGACGACGAGGCTGTTTCAACACCTAAGTGAGGCTGCTGATGTGGCCCAACAACGGTACCCCACCGCACAGTTAGTTTTTTTGGGGTACTTTAATGCCCACCACGAACAGTGGCTATTCCCTTTCAAGCAAACAGACCACGCTGGTAGAGAGGCGTACAAGCTTGCCTTGTCTTTAAACCTTTCCCAGCTGGTTGACCAGGCGACTCGGGTACCCGACGTTGAGAGTCACTTGGCCAATTGCTTGGACCTTCTGCTGACGACCGAACCAGATCGATATCAAGTGTCTGTTTCAGCCCCTCTTGGGAGTTCTGACCATTGTCTGGTAAAGTCTGTCCTCACATGTTCCCTACCCGACTCCAGCCCCCGGGGCACAAGACGGGTGTGGCGATACAAATCGGCAGACTGGGATGAGATGCGGCACTTCCTAGCATCTTTCCCTTGGCTGCAGGTCTGCTTTTCCTCTGGCGATCCGTCGAGCTGTGCAAGCGCTGTTGCTGAGATTATCGTTCTGGCTATGGAGTATTATATCCCATTCTCGGATCGACCCACTGGCATCAAAGCTGAGCCTTGGTTTAATGCTGACTGTTTGAAAGCTGAGGCTATTAAACAGTCAGCATACCAGGCTTGGGCAGACGCTCGTAGTCGCAAAGCTCCGGATACGCATGAAAAGAAGAAAGCTTTTAACTCTGCGGCTAAGTCTTGCTTAAAAGGGCCCGCTTTGACCACATAGGCCGAGTAGGAAGCAAACTCGCTTCGTACCCATCCGGCAGTAAAGCGTTTTGGTCGCTCGCCAAGTGCGTTGAGGCTAACTTCTGTCGCTCTTCACTTCCACCTCTGCAGAAACCAGATGGAACATTGGCACACACGGCTTTAGATAAAGCTAACTTATTTGCTTCTCTATTCGCTGAAAACTCCCGTCTAGATGCAAGTAACCAAACACCCCCAGTTACCCTTCTGCGGTTGTAAAATGCCCGAACTCCGCATTCATCAAAAAGAGGTTCTTAAAGCTCTACGAAACCTAGACGTGAACAAAGCCAGTGGTCCTGATGGCATACCTGCTATTGTTTTGCGGAATTGCGCAGCCGAATTGTCTCCTGTTCTGACACGCCTATATCGTCTATCTTTCCGGTCTGGTATTGTGCCAAAGGCGTGGAAGCTTGCCAACATTCAACCTGTACCCAAGAAGGGTAGTCGTGCCGATCCTACAAACTACCGCCCAATCGCAATCACCTCCATTCTCTGCAAGGTAATGGAACGGGTTATTAACAAGCGCTTGCTAGCGTACCTTGAAGATAATGATCTCCTCTGTGACCGGCAATTCGGATTTCGCCAGCGCCGATCTACTGGGGATCTTCTTGTGTAATGCTACGCACCTTTGGGGTGAGGCTCTCGAAAAATATGGTGAAGCACTTGCTGTCTCACTTGACATTTCGAAGGCATTTGATAGAGTTTGGCACGATGGTCTCATAGCAAAGCTTCCCGCCTATGGTATCCCTGCCAGCCTTTGTGCTTGGATTTCTGATTTCCTGAGGGAACGGTCTATTCGAGTAGTTGTTGACGGCTGCTCGTCTGACCTATTGGCGATTAATGCCGGGGTACCTCAGGGTTCTGTACTTTCCGCAACGCTTTTTTTGCTACACATCAACGATCTGCTAAAACCCGGTATTATTGGGTACGCGGACGATAGCACTGTTACGGAAAGGTATTTTTCTAGTGCAAAGGCAAAAAAACCTGAAATAGACGATCTCAGACAGGCAATGGTGGATCGTACCAATCTCACTCTGCAGGCTGTCTCCGATTGGGGCGATGCCAATCTTGTGAGATTTAACGCCTCTAAGACGCAGGCTTGTCTGTTCTCCGCAAAAAAAAAGCCCGTTCAACTTGGCTCCCACTTTCCGTGGTGTGCCTGTTCCTGTCACCAATCATCTCGAACTTCTTGGTATCGAGCTCACGTCTAACCTTAACTTCGGCAGTTATATTGAGACTAGGGCTAAGACTGCTTCAAAAAAGCTGGGCATCCTTTCCAAGGTCCAACGGTATTTTACTCCGGACCAATTGTTGAGTCTTTACACAGCTCAAGTCCGGTCCTGTATGGAGTATTGTTCCCATCTGTGGGATGGAGCCGCCCGGTATCAGCTCGAAGCTCTGGAGGCTATCGACAGACGTGCCAGAAGACTCGTGGATGATGAGTCGCTTACGGCAGGACGACTTCAGAGTCTCGATCACCGCCGACTAGTTGCAAGTCTGTGTGTATTTTACAGGCTACACTTCCGTGAGTGCGCTCAGGAATTGCACGACTTAATTCCTTGTGCACCATTCCACCATCGGACGACACGGCGCGGACAGGGATTCCATCCTTATGTGGTTGATGTTCCAGCTCATTGCACCTCTCGGTTCGCCTCCTGCTTTATCGTGCGAACCGCCAAGATATGGAATTCTCTCCCCGCGTCGCTGTTTCCTGTCACTTATAATTTAGGGGTTTTCAAGGCAAGAGTGAATAGGCATATTTTGAGTTTGCGTGTACCACCCTAGATCTCATCTTTGCTTCCTATCAGGCAAGATAGAGAACAAACGCACTAGGATTTTTAATTAAAAAAAAAAAAAAAAATCGACCACCACTTGCTTCCGGTGAAGGAAAACAAATCGTGAGGAAACCTGCACTCTGGTTGATGATTATCAGCTAGTGTATGAAATGGAGAAGGCAATGGCAAATCACTCCATTAAAATTGCCATGAGAGTCGTTGTGTGTGTTTCATTCCATGTAATGACCACGACCCTCAGTCATGAGGAAATACGACTAAAGAGAGAGAGAAGATTAATACCATGTTTTTTTACCATAGACAGATCTCGTACTCAGGGATTTTTAGATACACAATTTTTCCCATAGATAGACTTAGGTATTTTTAAATAGATACACGATCTATCAATCTAAAACCTAAGTCATGCGATGCACGTACGTGCCCCGTTGCGCCAGGAGTAAATAAAATGATAAGTATTTATCAACAACATATTATGATATGTGTTCTCATTGCTGCGCCGTCGGCGATTTTCCAACGATGCCTTTTATGGGCTGAGAATGACTTATACTCAACTCTGCTGCAATCTAACGTTAAGGTGAGGACGACGTTGTAAACATTTTAGGTCCAAAAATCTCTTAAAAATTGAAAACGATGTTCTTTTTTTAGGACTAGAATAAATATTCTGTCAGCATTATTCACCGATAAGAATTTAATCCTGGGCAAAAAAGTCGCTTTTTAATTTAAAAGAAAACTTCGGGCTAGTCCTATTTGATTTATCTTTTATTTTTTTGTGATCTTAAAACATACAAACTGATTCATTCATATATAATTTCATAGTCTGTAGTATTTTGTCAACTCTTATTTTTACTCCATCCATATAGCTGACCAGACACCTAATTTAACCCTTGATTTTCCTCGCCTTTTAATTAACAAGGTCTAAATGAGCTAGCGTGCGAACCCTTGCTTTAACAGAACTTACGATAAGTACAACTAGGAGACGCCTCGCAGTCGGCACCTAATGTGCTAACATAGTGTTTTCATTATATATGTGACTTTGTAAACGTCTGCAGACGACGTCTAGGAAATATGATATAAAATAAATAAATAAATAAAATTCTTTTATTTCAAGCAGAACACACAGTGTTAGTAACAAAGGCAACTTATAACTATGTTAGTATTTTATCTACATCAAAATTTGTTGATATATCATCAATTGTATAGTTACACACAGCCGAACCTACTGGGTTTTGAAAGCTGTTTGGCATGTAGGTTCCTTGGGGAGTGTAGGGGAGCACTCAGAGAGGATTTCCCAAAATTCCTGCGGGAACGGGAAAAAGCGGGTTTTTATGTGCGTATGAAGTTGCGGGAATAAGCTAGTAGTGTATAAATTACATAGTGAATGGCTAAAAGAACTGTGAAATTATTTAATCAGATTCATCGATAGGCACTTTTAAAATAGATTGTAAATAATGGTTAAAATGTAATTGGCTACAGAACAAGTGCCTAAGGAAACTTTAATACCGTTTGTGTTTATTCTAGCAAAGCGTTTACAAGACAAACATTAAATCAAAATATTTGACTAGTAAATAAGGTTATAACTAGACGGATCAAAGTGGCAGGCCTTAAATATATAGTTACGTAGTACTGAGTGACAAAACGTCCATGTATTATTTATATATCTATGACATTATCATGTCTTTACGACGTCAATTTTCAAAATTCAAAAGCTTATTGATATTTGAGTGTAAAAGCGAATTTAACCAAATAAAGGCGTGGTTAAGTGCATGTAAAGGATAAGCACCAACTAAATGACAACCATGATTGTCAATCAATCAATGTCAATCGGTTGATAAATTCAAATCCAGGTGTTAGGAATTTACAAGTATTTTGTTATGTATATTAATACCCTTAATACCCAAAGGTTGGCTGGTAGATAATGCTTTAGCATTAAACCCTCCTATTGTACGTTTACTCTGTATTTTTGTACAATAAAGGTTAAAATAAAAATAAATAAATAATACCTGGATTCATAATACAAATACGTTTGCTAAGATAATATTTATGTAGAACCAGGATAATAGAAATCGTTGCCTTGTACAATTTAAACTATCTACACTGAAAAAAATACTTGCATACACTACTCCAAACCCAGTTGGCTAATAACAGTTAACTTTTTGTTAAAATCAAGTAACTTTATTAGTATTTGTGTCAAACTTTAGTTATTCCTCAAATAGCCAAAGTAGTTAGGTTATGCATTTTTTTAATGAAGTAAAAACATTATCTATTAAAAATAAATCTGGCTGAAATTTGGCATGTCAATTTGCAAATACGTAAATAGGTAAGACGATTTTTTCGTACAAAAGAGACGTGTATACCACAGAAAGTAATTTTCACGCGACTAAAAAAGCAAGTAAAATATGTGTATCTGACACTGATTACAGTTCTATATAATGGGGATATTAAAGGCTTCTATTTTCTTTTATAATCATTATTAACGCATTGCGAATGAATCAATCAAAAACATCAGAAGTTAAGGAAATAATAACACTAAAGCAACGTCAAAATATAGCATTAACAATGGATTAACCACATTCTCCTTTTGACAATATAATGGTACATTTTGCGCGGTCAATCAACCAGCGAGGGTTGCCGACCGACGGTCATTATTTGACTGGGTCCAAAGCCTTTCATGGTCTAACGTATAGAATTTTAAAGTTCTCCAAGCATCGTTTACACTTTTATAGCATCTATCCCTAGAATAACAAATGCGAGGAAACTCGTTAGCAGTGCTTCGTGTATCTGCTTGTGGATATTCACCATATTTTTTATTGGTTTGTTGACGCTAAAGGCCTGATGGCAATGATCGAAGTCGTCGTATTATTCAATACTTCTTGTGTGCTATGTAATAAAGTTCTTTAGTAAAAGGTGTATGTGAAGTTAGGAGTACATAGATATTTTACTTTAGGACCTGGTATATTGTTAACGGAGACCGATTGTAATTTTTACGTTACTGTAAAAGGAGTATACAATTTCCGGGATTCATATCTGTATCTGTGTATGGCAATCTTATACCATTACTCCTTTCAATTTATAAACTGATTTCAATGTGTGAACCTTTTGCTATAACGGCAAGTTAACACAGGTATTTCAAAGGATAACAGTTAAATGCTTTCTTTTATTAAAAAAATATATTTAATTTTAAATGATAAAATAAAACTTTCATCATTTCGTAAATAATAGCGATGTAAAATATCTTCATTTAAATAATCTATATCTATATCTATATCTATACTTATAATAAAACAGTAAAAATATTTTGTCTGTACATTTAGCATTTTTGACTGAAATGGATAGAGGGACACTTAAAAAGAATAATAGAAAGCAAAAAACATTTTTTGGAATTTCTTGTCTGTCTGTATGTATGTACGCGTTTCACGCAAAAACTACTGGACGGATTTGAATGAAACTTTTTTTGTTGTATAGCTATTAAGCCTGGGCAACATATAGGCTATAATTGATTTTGAAAACTGGAACACCTGATGAAGAACCATAGCAGAAGAGCTAAACTATAAGAAATATGGAAATGGTGCCTTAACAAAAGTCGTTCAACCTGATGAGCATTTTCTGATGACGTATAAAAATTGAAGATCTGGAACATCTGATGAAAAGCTCCAAGAGAGATTTTTCATCTTAGCGAAACTCACGCGGGCGAAGCCACGGGCGACAGCTAGTTGATATATAGATGAAGTATAAGTGATAGTAATCGAAGTGGGTGCTAAAACAGGGTTGAAATGATTAATTCCGTTAAATAAGTGTTACTGCATTAATTAACCTTCTGATTTCATATGACTAAGGCTCACTAGCGACTATCTTGATAACTAATGTAATAACTCAACCTGATAAGGTCAATCCTATGAAAATGACGTCATCACGAAACCATTTTACTGAATATAAAGGCCATTTTCATTATTCACGAGTGACGCAAAATGACGCTATGAATCAGCTATAAATGACCTAGGGCATTTCCACAAGGGGTTTTTGTAAGGCGGCGTGCACCCTGGTAAGGAGTGACACTGATGTAATCATTGGAAAGTCTTGGAAATGAATGTGACGGTGGGTTCTGATAAGAATAAGTTATGACATGGCCGCGGCGGTAACATGGGAAAAGCGAAGTTTTTGGATTTTAACACGTTGTTCTGGCGAATTTTGTATGAATACTTGTTAACTTTAAAGATAAAGCCAGTATATATATATACATAGCCACTATTTTGCGAATCTAAATAGGAAAACAAAATGAAAACAAATGTAATCAATAGCAACTGCTAATTAAATTAATTATTATAAGCTATAAGAGTTATGTCTCCCATGCTGGTCTGGGAGCGAAGAAAAAACATAGAATGTTCCAGCTGCTACTCTTCCCGCGCAGATTGTAAAAGTCAATTGAGGAAAAGAGCTTTAAATTGGGGATTCCTCCACTCATAGGCGATGGGCTAGCAACCTGTCACTATACCTGAATCTCCATTCCATCAGAGAGTCCACTATTCAGCTAAGCGTGGCCTTCGAGTCTCACGACTCTTGGCTCTGTCTGCTCCATAAGGGATAAAGACGTGATTCTATATATTTATGTATAAGAGTTAAATATAAGATTATCGAATGCCCACAATCCCACATGAGTTAATTTTCATTAGATTTGATTTCAGTCCCAAATATAAATCTCAGGTCGTCTAAATGACATGCTTCCTTCGTCCCAAACTAACTTGTTTTTAGGACGAAGGTTGCAAGATGTTTGGAACGTCCCTAGATTTTTATGTCAGACGAAAATCAGTGAGTGTACCAATTGTTTTTAATAATATTTTTTTTACAAAGCAGATATATAAAAATATGACATGTCAAAATGATATCACAGACACGAATTTTTGGAAATAACTGACAAAGTACCAACTATTTCAATCACGGATCTCTTACATACTTACATATCATCACGCCTTTTCCACATTGAAAATCTATTTACTTCAGCTAAATACAAAACCTGCTTGTCTGTCCGTCTGACTGATAGGGTGAAGTCGTGAACGTCGCGGAGTGTTCGCGTGATCACTGGGCCGAAGGTTACGTTACGGTAAGACTTACGAGGAGATGGTATCATATGGACGTGAATATTGGGACTGGCGCTTTGTTATACGCATACTATTATATCATCAATATATATGTATAAATGAGGTGGTCTGACGAATTTTCGGCCTTTGATAGGCTCTCAATCTAGAATTGGCTCTTTGGCAGCAGCTAGCGAGCGATAGAGGTAGTTGGAGAGATAAGGGGGAGACTTTTTCCCAGCAGTGGGACCTATTAGCTAAATAAAATAATAAAATATTATAATATTATTTAAAAATAAAAGACACGACTGACAACTTACATAGCCTATGTCATTCGGGCTTATGCAAGGAATCTAACAATACCTCTCACATCAAAATCTGTTAAGACGTTCAGGACTTATGGTGGAATAAAGAAATTACATACATACATACTGTTTGTAATATATTGGGTAAAACTAAACGCAGGCGTTTCCTGTTATCGCCGCCAGGCGTTTCGGGGTTCTCACACTGCTAGCGTGGATGGCGTCGCGTGTGGTCCGCCATTGCATTGTCCAGGGCGATATCGGTTTGATTTTAATACGCGGAGCGGTCTCGCGTCTTTTGCTTGTTGTTTAGTTTGAGTGATAATTGTGAATCTCCTGTTTGTTAAATAACTATTGAATTTGTGTTTGTGAAAAACTCTGTTATTGTGACTTTTTCTTGTGAGAGGTGAAACGTGGCTGGCTGTTCACATCTGACTGTTCCCGAGTGAAACTACGGGAAGAAATCTATTTAGTTGTCCTGGGGAATTGAGATCTCAAGGGTTAGGTAGGGTGATTAGGAATTCCCCCTTCCCGAAGACACTCAAGTTTGGATCCGAAGAGAAAGAAGATTTAATTTGGTAAGTGTTCAATTGTAGTTAATTTATAGGTTAGGTTATCATATAGGGCCCTGTAGCTCCCTTCATAAGCTACGGTGGTAGCAGACTGCGTTAAGTTAGTTAGGTTTTAGTCGGGCAAACGTGGTGCCGCGTGGAGATTTTTTCCCGGTACTTATTTTTACCGGTGGTTTTTCCCGGTGAAGTTCCGGTACAGAATTCTTCCCGCCGCTTCGTTTGTCCGGATTCTCTCTGCCACATTTTCTGGCAGCAGAGCGTAGTTGCTCTGCACATTTTCTGGTAGCAGAGCGTAGTTTATCTACCCTCTATTTGTTCGTTTGTAAAAAACAATTAATTGTTTGTAAAAATTATTAGATTTTTCTTAGTTTGTTTGTATAAGAATATTTGTAACCCTTTTTGTATTTGTTTGCGGTTTGTACCGTGCGTTCCGAGTTTGTGCCATTCTCATACCTACCGCGGTTCTTCGTGTAGTTGCTTGATTTTGTTGTTTTTTATTTACCTTTTGTTATTTTTTGTTTGTGACTTGACGCGATGGCGAAGGCCTCCAATGCTAGGGCGACACTCGCCAACGAATTGAGATGGTTTGTGACGGCCGGAGGACTCCTGTCCCGGAAGGACAGGGAGGGCGCCATACTGCTAAGAGCGGATCACCTCCACTCACGATTGATTAGCGCGGAAGCGGCCATGGCGGCGCTTACCGAAGCCGATCTTACCCCGGAGGCCTACGCAGGTCACATGGCGGACATGGACCAGATCCTGAGTCTGCACGATGATATCGCGGAGGCGGTGACCGCAATAAGGGCGAGACAGGCTGGCGGACCAGCCCCTCGCACACCTGTTAGACAGGAAGGACCAGCGGTTACTGGTCGGCTCCCCACCCTTCAGCTGTCCCACTTTGGGGGTAGGATGGAGGAGTGGGTAGCATATAAAAATATGTTTGAGTCCCTGGTCGTAGCACGACAGGATTTGTCGAAGGCCCAGAAGATGGCCTACCTCCTCTCCACTCTTGAGGATGAAGCGCGGTCGCTCATCCAGCACCTCCGGGTGGAGGACGACCAGTACGATACGGCTTGGGAGTTATTGAACTCCCGCTACCAAAACTTACGTTTGTTAGCGGATGCGCACGCCGCACAGTTGATGGCCCTGCCCAAGGTGGCCAACAGGGCACAGTTGCGCCTGCAGTTGCTCACGCCCGTTACAGTGGCCTGTAACGCGCTCCGCACACTGGGGCTGCCGGTGGACCAATGGTCCTTTTTGCTGGTGCACATTGTATTGGGCAAATTGCCCAATGACATCCGCTCGCGGTTTGAGCGCGAAAATGCGGAGCGGGATAGCACCACCCTACCAACATTCACTGACTTGGTGAAGTTTTTGGAGTTTGAGGCACGGGCCGCTGAGAATACCATGACGGACTCAGCGCCATCCAGAGCGCCTGAACGCAGGCCCTTGGAACCCTCATGGCGAGGGAAGCCCCAACAGGGAAGACAACCGCCACCGCGTGGAGCTGGTGCGCGGGTTGCACACACGGCAGCAGTCGCGAGGGACGCGGACTGCCTGCAATGTGGTCGGATGGGCCACAGCCTGCTGCAATGCAGGGACTGGCAGGGACTGCCAGTACAAGATCGGCGCCGCATGGCAAAGCGGCATGAACTTTGCTTTTATTGTTTGGGCGGTCACTATGCACGTGACTGTCCCAGGGCCATACCATGCAGTGCATGCCGTGGGCGGCACCACGCGATGCTTTGCATGAACCGCAACGGGGATGGCACCCGGATGTTGAGGCAGGGGTCCCCTATGGGCGGGGGCGCTCCTGCGCGAAGCCCTCCACCACCGGAAGGAGGACGCGGCTTCGCTCGTCGCACCCCCCCTCGGGAGGGGGGTCGCGTACCTGCGCGGGTCTTGGTGGACCGGGACCACGCGCCCCAAGGTCATGGCCAGTATGTGGCTGGCCAGGCCCCGGATAGGGCCCCCATGGGCGGGGGCCCGAGATCGGACGGGAGAGTGGGGACACCCCCCTCCACGCGGGTTACCAATACCCAACACATGCAGCCGCAGCGGTTTTCTCCGCCGCTGCACGAGTACCCACGGCTGGAGTACCACCCGCCGTACCATAGGTATGGCCGGGCCGCGGGTTATGCCCCCTCAGATGGGGATGTGCACTCGCCCGACATATTATCCGGGTCAGTGGCGCCCCCTGGTTTGGAGAGAGTGGGGAGCCCGTAACTAGCTTGCTCCCTTGCTGGGACAGAGCCGCGGACGGTTCTGCTCCCTACCGCGGTGGTCCGCGTATGGGGTCGTGGGGGAAGCCATTAATTTGAGAGCTCTGTTGGACTCAGGGGCTCAAAGCAGTTTGGTTACCACTCGAGTGGCACACCAGTTAGGTTTAGTCGTGGAAGACTCGCCTGTGCCACTTCTTGGAGTTGGTGGCATACAAGTGAAGTGTCTGACGGGCCAGACACTTGTCACCTTTTCTTCGCTGAAGTCCTCCACAATGAGGATCACGACTTCGGCTATGGTAATGGATACCATTGCGGGTTGGCACCCCTCGACAGACATACCGCCGGGTGTGTTGTCTTTGGTTTCGGGTCTGGATTTGGCCGACCCCTTTGTCTTTCATCCCGGCCCAGTGGACTTGCTCCTGGGCTCGGACGTATTGGGTTGGATTTTGTTGGGTACACAGAAGGCTCTGGGTTCGTCTTCACTGATGGCAGTGTCTACGATTTTTGGTTTCGCCCTGATGGGCCCTGTGTTTGATAATGGCACCGCGGAGGAGCCACCGGTTGTCGCATCTGCGTCCTTGGCCAAGACCATGCAAAGGTTTTGGGAGGTGGAGGAGCCACCTATGAGTTCCAGGATGGATCCGGAACACGCTGAGTGCGAAGCCCTTTTTCGATCGACCACGGAGAGGTTGCCCTCCGGTCGGTTTGTAACTAGGTTACCCTTTGTTGCCTCTCGTCCTAGCCTAGGGCAAAGTAGGGCGCTTGCGGAGAAACGACTGCTGTCCATGGAGCGACGTATGCAGCGTGACCACGTACTTCGCGATAAATATATTGAATTTATGCGCGAGTACGAGGATTTGGGTCACCTGTCTCCGGCTCGAGTTGATTGGAGCTCAACTGAGCATTATTTTTTGCCCCACCACGCGGTGGTGAAGGCCTCAACAGGCAAATTGAGGACCGTCTTCGATGGGTCCGCACCCACTTCGAACGGGGTTTCGTTGAATCTGTGTTTGCATTCGGGTCCCAAATTGCATAGGGACATAATTGACATCATCTTGAACTTTAGAAGACATCAAGTGGTTTTTGGCGCGGACATCCGGATGATGTTCCGCCAGACAGTCATACATCCTGAGGACAGGCGATTCCAGTTGATACTCTGGCGTGAGCGCCCTGAGGATCCTGTGACGGTGTATGAACTCAATACAAACACCTATGGTTTGAAATCTAGTCCCTATATCGCCATCAGATCATTGCTTGAATTGGCAGAGCGGGAACGGATCCGCTTTCCCCGTGGGGCTTCCGTGCTGTCACGTGACTTGTATGTTGATGACGTGTGCACCGGAGCCCAAAGTATTGAGGAGGCCCTCCTACTGCGGGATGAATTGATTGAAATATTGAAGACAGGTGGCTACGAGCTACGTAAGTGGTTGTCTAATGAGCCTAAAGTTCTAGAAGGGATCCCGGAGGATCACCAACAGAACCCTCACCTGTTTGAGGATGTGGATGATCCCAACAGGATAGCGGTGCTGGGCATGCAGTACCAGCCGCTAACCGATATTTTCACATTCCAAGTGGACTTGGAAATACCAAAGGTCTGGACTAAGAGAACGGTGTTGTCCGTAATAGCCCGTATGTTTGATCCAAGCGGTTGGATCAGTCCAGTGATATTCTCTGCGAAGTGTCTTCTTCAGAGACTTTGGACTTTGGGCGTCTCGTGGGACGAGCCGCTGTTTGGTTCTCCATTGGATGATTGGCTCGAGTTGTTTTCATCGATTAAGGAAGTCAATCGGATTGCCTTGCCTCGTCGAATATTGCCACCCGGGAAATATCGAGCCAGCCTGCATGGCTTTTGTGACGCGTCGGAGCGAGGCTACGCCGCGTCAGTCTATATGCGGACAGTTGACGCCGATGGCCGGGTCAATGTCTCGCTTTTGTTAGGGAAGAGCAAGGTCGCCCCCATCAGGACTAGGCTGACTATTCCCAAGCTTGAGTTGAGTGGAGCTCACCTTCTCTCTAAATTGTTGCATCACGTTGCATGTGAGCTGGCGGCCACGGTCGAGATACGGGACATCTTCGCCTGGTCGGATAGCCAGGTCGCGCTTGCATGGTTGCGCGCGGCCCCACATACCTTGGAGGTTTTTGTGGGAAATCGGGTTTCCCAAATCCAGAATATCGGAATTGATATAACATGGAGACATGTGCCGGGAGAGCTTAACCCAGCGGACTGTGCTTCCCGAGGTTGTACGGCACCAGAATTGGTGTCACACCCGCTCTGGTGGGGCCCAGAGTGGCTGATGGGATCAGAAACCTCTTGGCCTGTCTGTCAGACAGATGTTACTTCCTTGAGTTTGACTGGGCTTCGTGTACATGCTGTAGTCGCTGAGACGACGTCGGAGCCAGATTGGCTACTTGCTCGGTATAGCAGTTTGGATAAGCTTCTGGGTGTTACCAGTTGGATTAAGCGTTTCATACATAATTGTAGAAACCCACAGGCAAAGCGGTTGGAGCCGATTGCAGGTGCAGAAGAGCGCCGGAGCGCATTGTTGCATTGGGTCCGTGTCGTGCAGACCGGACGGTTTGAGTCAGAGCTTCGTATTTTGCGCGACGGACGCGCTAAGTTGAAGGGCGCGGTCGCTCGTTTGAACCCGTACATCGACTCGGATGGGCTTCTTCGGGTTGGAGGCAGGCTCCGGAAGGCGGATCTTCCATATGAAACTCGCCATCCTCTGTTGTTGCCCAAGGGCGGACCCTTGGTGCAGCTTTTGGTGTCTGATCGACACATTCGTAACGCCCATGCTGGGTGCAATGCTTTGTTGGCTATTTTGCAACGCGAGTTTTGGATTTTGTCTGCCCGAAGAGCAATCCGTAGTGTCCTGTTTCGATGTATTGCATGTTATAGGTTGAAGGCATCCACGATGCAACCACAGATGGGTGATTTGCCCGCTGATCGAATCCGACCTTCGAGACCGTTTGACGGCGTTGGAACCGATTTTGCCGGTCCCTTTTCGATCAAGGCTTCTCCCTTTCGTAATGCCCGTATTGTGAAGGGCTATTTGTGTGTATTTGTTTGTTTGGCCACCAAGGCTGTCCATTTGGAGGTGGTATCGGCTCTGACTACGGAGGCCTTCGTCGCCGCGTTGGATCGCTTTGTTTCGCGTCGAGGTCTACCTTCCCTTATTAGGTCTGATAATGGCACAAACTATAAGGGAACTGTAAATTATCTTAAGGATATTTCTGTGTTTATTGATAAAAATTGTACTAGTTTAAGTCAAATTGCTGCCCAAAGGGGAATAACCTGGAAGTTTAGTCCCCAAGTTGCCCCCATTGGGGAGGGATTTTTGAAGCGGCTGTGAAATCCGCAAAGACCCACCTCCGCCGCATTATCGGAGAAACGGCTCTAACTTTTGAAGAGTTGGCCACAGTGTTTTGTAAAGTTGAGGCGGTCCTCAACTCTCGTCCTCTCTGTCCGCTATCTCCAGATCCAAATGACTTGGAAGCTCTCACCCCTGGTCATTTTTTGGTGGGAGGGCCGTTGAATGCCCTGCCCGAATACCCGTGGAAGGATGAACTCGTATATCGGTTGTCGCGTTTTCAAATGTTGCAGCAAATGAGCCAGGACTTTTGGCGTCGCTGGTCGCTTGAATATTTGCATTTGCTGCAGCAAAGAGTGAAGTGGACAGACAGGACTGAGCCTCCCAGGGAGGGTGATTTAGTATTGTTAAAAGAGGCAAATTTGCCCTCATTGCTTTGGCGACGAGCTCGCATATTACGTTTGATTCTTGGCGGAGATGGCACTCCGCGTGTGGCTGAGGTGTTGGTCGACGGTTCGATTTTAAGGAGAGGTGTGACCTCTCTCGCCCGCCTTCCCGTAGAGTAAGCTAGCGGTCTGCTTCTCAGACCGGGACGGGGGGATGTTTGTAATATATTGGGTAAAACTAAACGCAGGCGTTTCCTGTTATCGCCGCCAGGCGTTTCGGGGTTCTCACACTGCTAGCGTGGATGGCGTCGCGTGTGGTCCGCCATTGCATTGTCCAGGGCGATATCGGTTTGATTTTAATACGCGGAGCGGTCTCGCGTCTTTTGCTTGTTGTTTAGTTTGAGTGATAATTGTGAATCTCCTGTTTGTTAAATAACTATTGAATTTGTGTTTGTGAAAAACTCTGTTATTGTGACTTTTTCTTGTGAGAGGTGAAACGTGGCTGGCTGTTCACATCTGACTGTTCCCGAGTGAAACTACGGGAAGAAATCTATTTAGTTGTCCTGGGGAATTGAGATCTCAAGGGTTAGGTAGGGTGATTAGGAATTCCCCCTTCCCGAAGACACTCAAGTTTGGATCCGAAGAGAAAGAAGATTTAATTTGGTAAGTGTTCAATTGTAGTTAATTTATAGGTTAGGTTATCATATAGGGCCCTGTAGCTCCCTTCATAAGCTACGGTGGTAGCAGACTGCGTTAAGTTAGTTAGGTTTTAGTCGGGCAAACGTGGTGCCGCGTGGAGATTTTTCCCGGTACTTATTTTTACCGGTGGTTTTTTCCCGGTGAAGTTCCGGTACAGAATTCTTCCCGCCGCTTCGTTTGTCCGGATTCTCTCTGCCACATTTTCTGGCAGCAGAGCGTAGTTGCTCTGCACACATACATACATACATACATGAACCCTGAAAACATAACACTCCTTTTTTGGTCAGTCGTGTAAAAATGTATAAATCTCTTTCGTCACGAACAACGTAGGAAGCTGAAATTTGGCATGTAGGTTATTGGGGAGTGTAGAGGAGAACTATGAGAGGATTTCCCGAGATTCCCTTGAGAGCAAAGTCGTGGGCCTATGCTTATTAGCATTATAAACGTGTCCATAGTTTTGTGTGTTAGAGACTTTGGTGAATGAGATTTTTTTCGTCGCTCAATTTCGAGAGACTGCTGTTTTCACGTCGTCGTCCAACTAAATTTAGCAAAAATGTGATTCTGATAGAGACTGATAAATATATATTTTTGTGTAATTTAGAGTCACTTTGGTGAACGAGCTTTATTTTATGCAGACCTTGCTTTGGCCCGCGGCTTCGCCCGCGTGAATTTCCCACGGGAACAGTGCTTTTTCCCGAGGTGAAAGCCTATGTGCTTCTCAGTACTTATAACTGTGTATGCGAATTTAATTCAGTTCAGTAGATGAAGCGTGAAGAGGTAACATACAAACAAACAAACTCACTTTCATCTTTATAATATTAGTCAGGATTTCTAAATATTATGATTAAAATCATAATTATAAGTGGGACATTTTTGCTCTCGCCAATCACGCCCAAACACACATATGGTCACGTTTTAGAAGACCCTTATTGCTTTTCATATAAGACACGTGTCATCAGTTGTTTAAAATTTAAGTTGAATCAAGTTCGTGTGTATCGATCGCTTGGCGTGTCATGTGTACAAGGACAATGTCAATTATTATTGGTTTTCGAATGGAAACAGTTACACGTCACAGAATTCTGGAAAGAGACTAGTAGGGCATTCCAATTGATGTTGTTTAAGCGCTAAACCTTGGCCTAATTTTGTATAAGTATGTAAATAATCAACTGTCGAATGTTTGTTAATTCATCGTGATATCATATGCGTCACTTCAAAATGGCAGCACCTATTTTTGTTATGTTTGTCTGTTTGTTTAGTTAATTTCGGGATAAAAACACTCTTACCTGTGTGCCAGATTTAATCTAAGAAAATTTTGCATGATTAAGTATTCACAAACTCACTTTTTCATTTATTTGGATTATTCCGCTCATCTCACGGAAATAAAATTTCAAAATGCAACTAAAAATTATCACGGTATATCGTGAACATGATAATAAAAAGGATGTTAAAGTTTCATCTTTTGCCTACCCTGTTCACCGCCAGGGATTACAATGATAAACATGTATGCGCCTTTTATTATTCCGCCCTATTAAAACTACAATTCAAACTTATGAGGAATTACATTTAAAATTGGTTATATTCTTAAATGAAACCACTGGAATTAACGCGACAATTTTGTATTCCTATATTTTATGTAGGTAGATTATTATACTCCAATCTATCAACAATCACCCTTTCTTTTCTCAAGCAGCTTTTGATACAAAATAATGAATCAAATAAATCAAACCCAGTTGTTATCAGTTCATAAATCTATGCAATCAGTGGCTAACCAGTTGCCTTTCTTTAAATGAGTCAACTAACGATTTTCCTTCAACAAAACAATTGGACATGAATAATGGAAATGTAAGCCTAAAATCGTGCACTGTTTTGAGAAATTGAACCTTAATTCATTATAAACAAAGCCCTTAAGTTACAAAAGTTATTATCAAAAGTACATTCCGACCTAGATCCCGGTAACTTTGATTATTAGCCTAGTTGGCCGGCTGTACGCAAAAATCAAGCCTGACCACTATCGACAAATCTTTATTACGTGAAGTCACGTTGTTCGACTAAACACAAACAAATTTAGGACATTGATAAATTGTTTGCATAAATAGGGCGCTGGACGGATTTTTAAAATATGGTAGTAATAATCTTAGTAAGTATAAATTTTATATTAAAAAAGCAAAATTTTGTGAAAGAGGTTTATGGCATCCCTTCACTCAACTTCAATACTTGACTTCAATGAAATTTGGCAAAGAACATGAAATAGACCATCAGTTTATTAGTAATAACTAATGGTCTTTTTCAGATTCTTTGCTGAAATTAGGGTCACAACTTGTAGTTAACGAAACAAATTCGAGTAAGCTTATTTAATTTTTAACTAGTAATAGCAAGCATCGTGAAGGGTCAAATACTGCTCGGCGTGAATCGAAACACGAGTCCCTACTCTATTGGTTTTTGGTTTAGCAGTCTATCTGGAGTTCCCGTGAACTATATACGTTTATAAGATCATTAGTCTTCTCATCTCTAAGGACTTTCGGTCTTACACTAGAGATGTTAGCGTTAAACATCTCTATCGGAATCCCTGTTTTGACATTTGTTTACATATCGGACACTTTTATGTATCTAGGAGTCTCTTTAAACATTGTGATTACAGTATCTTTGGGCCGGAACTAAAATAACAAAGGGCCATTAAAATTGATATAAAATTTTGCGATCAGTATGGAACACCTCCATTATAACGAAGGTTTAATTATTCCGCATAAACGGTTATCTAATTATCTCTATTTCTAAATAGCTTAAGGGTCAGCAGTTGTCCGCTTTATCAGTGCAGCCTTATAGCCCATAAACACCCACATAGAATAATTATACAATTTATTTAATTGATATCGATTACTGAATGGTCTATGTTTTTGTATCATTGGTGTATTTATTTATCAATGTTAATGAAAATACTATACCATCAATAATACCTGTCACTATACCTTAATATCCATTCCATCAGGGAGCGTCTGTAAAACAACTAATATAAAAGACATCAACGCGCTGCGTGTGCGCATGTTAATGACATGTTTTGTTTACTATTAATAAAAACAGTTTTTTCTATGACATTCGGCCCACTCAGTTTCGCCCCACACAAATACTTCTGTATTCATCCCATATTATATGACGGCTTTGCTCCAATGACAATTATGTTTGGGACAAAACAGGCATGTAATGTGGGGCGAACACGGGATGATTTACGTGGGGCGAAACTCTGTGGGGAGAACGCGGAATAAACCAGTTTTTCGTCA
Source organism: Ephestia elutella (assembly GCA_018467065.1). Classification (NCBI taxonomy): domain Eukaryota; kingdom Metazoa; phylum Arthropoda; class Insecta; order Lepidoptera; family Pyralidae; genus Ephestia; species Ephestia elutella. Next base: position 7,676,667 of record CM031575.1, read on the forward strand.
AGTTTACTTGCGTTACCTATATATAAATGCGAAGGGTCTTTGCTTTATACATTTCGAACTTCGTAATGTCAGATGTGAATTGAGGCAGAGGTCGTGTCGTATAGGGAGGTCAAATCAATGGCAGATGAGAGGCAAGAACGAAGTTCTTAGATTAATTGATTGATTGGTTAATGTCAATAAATGGTTTGTACCCGTAAAATTAATATTTTTTACTGGAACACGAATTATAAATAAATAAGAATAATAATATTTATATGTGAGATATAGGTACATAAAAAATACATATGGAACTTCATTACAGTAGGTATCCTATGTACTAAAAATAATAAATAATTTATTGGTTTAATTGCTTTATAATCATCTCAATAAAACAAATGATTTATTCAAACGTACGTATTTACCGTTAAATTAAATACTGCAAACTGGCAACTGACATCTTGATTAAATTTTATAGGGGAATTAAAATGTTTACGAGGTTTTATCGACCTTTGACCAGTTTAATGGCAGGAACTTGTTTGTAAAGACTATCTCTGTATGTATTAAGCGATTAAGTGAAGAGACAGCATAAATAAGAAAGGAGATGGCCAGTAATTATAACTATTATGGCGTTTATTAATTATTATTAGCCTATTAACGTAATTAACAAATTTGTTTAGTGCTTTCAAATTTTCTGCAAAAATATACATATTATAATCACATCTTTATCCCTTACGGGGTAGATAGAGCCAAGAGTCGTGGGACTCGAAGGCCACGTTTAGCTGAATAGCTCTCTGATGGAAATGAGATTCAGATATAGTGACATGTTGCTAGCCCATCGCCTATGAGTGGAGGAATCCCCAGTTTAAAGCCCTTTCCCTCGATTGACTTTTACAATCTGCGCGGGAAGAGAAGCAGCTGGCACATTCTTATTTTTCTTCGCTCGCAGACCAGCATGGAAGCATAAAAAATATAAAAATCATAAATTGCCAGTCATATCAATAAGTAGGAACAAAAACTATATTTATAACCAGTTACAGTATTCAAGTTCATTTATACTGACTGAACTTTGTTAATTAATAGTAGATTTTACAACAAGTGCACAAAACGAACCAACACCACCAACGCACGAAAAAACAAGAGCTATTTCCAGCTGCTTCATTTTTTTTACATCTTACGACATTGATATTAGGCTTCGGCTGCAGACCTATACAGCCTACTATTAAATTAATTTTGCAATAATAATTTTCTTATATTAATTAAATAATTTTGATATTATTTATGTCTTAAAAAACACATAAGGCAAATAAATTAAAATCAATATTATAAAATAACAAATTCTATCTATGAACTTCTTATTGTGTTTGGCTGTATGGCTGACATTTATGAGTAGATACATTAATGCCCTTGTGCACAAAATTCGATTTTGTGCAGCCTATATCCTGCACAAATAAGCACTTTCTGAGCATGAGAAGTGAAAAATATATGATTATTATGTTGTGGCTATGCAAGTTCTGATAACTTTGAAATTTTTTCACTGTAAATAAAAATTACCTTGCATTATAAGAAACAATGTTGTACTCGTGTTGATAACACTTGAGTTACTCTCTTGATTCCAAATATATGTTTTATTTTGTACATATATATAAATAGATCTACCTATGCTCCTTTTTCAGTATCAAAAATTCTTTATTGGAATTTGGCCTTCTACAAAGGCTCTTTTTCAAGTCGGAAACTTATTATGTGTGATGTCTCAAAGCTACAAACTACTAGCATTTCGTAATGACCACTGCTGAGAAGAAATGTCGAAAGAAACTCATGAAACGTCTTGGTCGCCTAACATGCCAGTAAGTATTTTTTATCATTATACATAGATTATGTACAGTCAAAAATAAAATATAAGAAACAAATATAATAAAATAAAACATGTTAACTTTGTGATCAAGTAACTACAAGGAAATGGTTAAGAACAAAAAAAAATTGAATCAGAATCGAGCAGACCAGTTCCTAGTTCCTAGCAACACCCGTTCACGAGTTGACGAATGGGTCGCGTAGTGTGAACTAGTTCAGTATTACAGCAGAAAACTTAGCTTGACATAAGCCCCATAACTCTAATATTAACCGTTACTAACACTCTTGTTAACCATGTTCCATATAACAGCACAGATTGGACGCTATCAGAAATGTTACTGTTTTGCGTAATATCTGCCATAACACATTAAAGCCGCTATGTTGCTGTCAATTATGTCAGTATCATTATGAGGCTATTTAGCCGTGCAGCCGTCCAGCGACCGTGTACCAAGTCTAAATACTATATGCTAGGTATTTGTTAGACGCTTTCGTTAGTTACCTACAATTTTCTATTCGTTTTTAAGTATATATTTTGTGTAACTTTTTTTTTTAAGCATATAATAAATTTAAATAAGCTTTTGTTTTTTTTTTATAATTAAGCACTTTTTTTATCGAGGTTAAAATGCCTTCGCATACCGCATCACTTCTCGACAGTCGAGCAGTGAAGCGGCATGTGTGACTTCGACCCACTAAAAACACCCCGGTGCCTCTACATGCCAATATTGAAGAGGTGGGAACGGTGGAGTTACCACCAATCTTCCACACTTAAATCTTTCTTATGACTTTTCCCATCCATTAGAAAAATCCAAATGAAATTTGGTTTAGTACTTTTTTAATTGAGATGCGCGAGAGACTCTAAGGATACTGTTCTAGTAAATTAGTTTTTTTATAGTTTTTAATTAAATTGAACCATATAGAACAAACGCAAGTTAGCAGAAGTTTTGTAATTTTATTTACATTAATTTATATAATTTGAAATAAAAGTATCTCATAATTTACTTTTTTATCCCAATTTTGTAATTATACATTAAAAAAAAAATGAGTTTAGAACTCACCTACTACGTATACAAATGCCGTTCGGCAGTTGACATTACAGAATATTTTAGAGGATAATATTTTTTAATTTATAGCAATATCGCATCTATAATAGGATCATTATCTAACCCATATGTCCACAAATAGCGCAGTATTATCCCAATCGGATATCATGACAAATAGTGTCTAGGCTCCATCCGGCATCGCCACAGAGATCGTGCCACACCGGGGTATCTAAACGACGATCTGTAAGTACGTACTTATCACAACAATAGATGGCTTTTACGTAGGCTGACTACTAAACTACTTACACTGTAACATTCTCCTTGCTATAATTTTTTTTTTATCATCGAGATGCAAAAATTGAAACTTGAAGTTGCGTCAGTTGCGTCCGTTATACCTATTTTGCGAAACTTATTCAGACAATATCACGGCTAATTTTCGGAACCCTATATTGCGCGTGGCTCGACACTCACTTGACAAATTTTATAACGTAACGTTAATACATAACTTTTATACTTTCTTACAAAATTATATTTGTTATTATATAATTTCAGGCTTAGACAAATTAATATAATTTGTTCATGTTTGACAACCACGCATTTTAAGAACCCTATTTTTTTGGGTGACAGCCATCATCTCAGAGCACCGACTTTAAATAGCTCCAAGGACCATCGATCAATATTTTCCCATATTTATTTTATTTTTTGTACGAAAAGTGATACATCACGGGTGGAAAAATACCGGGTACAGCGCATAGAGGACTTTTTATCTCAAAATTCCCACAGATGCGAAGCCCCAGCGCGCAACTAGTATATAAAAAAAACTTGATGAAGCAAGATGATTCAATTACCACTGAGATATGATTAAAGATTATTAAATCTTATCAAGGGGTATGTTTAATCGCTTCCAAGCAGTAATATGACCGGCAACTTGTAATTATGAAAGAATCTTGTTTTCAATCTGTATGTAAACTATAAGGGATACATGAATTATAATAATATATTCTTTATGTGTCCCTAGGATGTGGCGTGGGCTATCTATTAAGGAGGATGTCGTGGGCTCGGATACCAAGGGGATCTTTGCTGATTTAGAACATCTGTTTTGCTATTAGAAAGATTTAGATTTAACAATATTTTTAATGTTTTTAATTATTTCGGACCTTATGGGAATTTTTCCAATTGTCGCGTGCACCGCAAATCCAATTACTAACTAATATTATAAATGCGAAAGTGAGTTTGTTTGTTACCTCTTCACGCCTCATCTACTGAACCAATCTTTCTGAAATTTCGCATACATATAGTTAGAAGACTGAGAAGGCTACTTTTCATCCAGGGAAAAGCACTGTTCCCGTGAGCAATTCACGCGAGCGAAGCCGCGGGAAAAAGTTAGTAATATATAAATTACCTATAGCTCCTAGATTTATAAAGAGTACTCGACTTAATAAAATGACATAATATTAATTACTAAATAAAATAAAAAAATATGGGATTATATAAAGAACACTAAATAAATAAATATAAAGGATTTTTACAAATGTCATTATAAAATAAACAATTTAGTATTAGATATTAGTAATAAGAAACGTACATTTCATCTATTTTACATTACTGCTTTATATTATAACATTCACAATCCACACTTAATAACTCTGCACTACCACAAAATGCATATTAAATTAATTTCAAATACCTAATATGAACAAACATATGCTATAATATGCATGCATGCTTAAACTAACTTACCACAAACATAACGAAGGTATTACCACATGCATAAAAGTTCCGAACGGAAATACGTCATTAACAGAAAAGCCAGACTTGAGAGCAACATGTCATCATAAACCTGAAATAACTTCCACTTGTAAACAAACATTGCGTTAACGTGATCGGAGAAATAAGTTCCCACACAAAATATTAACAAAAAAATAACTGATTTATATATTATGCAAAATATTGGCGGCACTGATTCCACAAATAGCTAAATCTTGGCGCCAATACGAATATGAACATAAAACATGATTGTTTCATAACACCCAGCCACAACTCTAAAATGGCACTGCACAATAATAGTAGACTAATACCCAATTAAGCAATTTTACAACGAGAGACAAAGAAAACCAGTTACAACTAAATCAGAGTACTTACTGTTATCACGCAACTATTACGAAAGCCTCAGTTATCAGTTAGATGCAAAGAGGGCGCTCGCCTCCGCACTTTCGCTCAGGCTCCGAAACTCCCTCTCACCCCACTGACACCCCTGGATCACCGTCTATACTTGTATAAAACACAGTCACAGAAAAGTTTGAGGAACTCAGAACGCAGAGCGACGCGTCCGTTTGCGTAGTGGGCCGGTGCCGTACTAGTGGTGGCTTGGGTTCGGATCGGAACAGAGAACCGGCCTGGGGCTACCGGCTTGAGGACAAGCCCGCCCGCTGGTCGAAGCCCTAGAGGTAATGACGAAACTAAATGTATAGGTCAAACGCTTGAGTTTACTAAGCTAGCGCTAAGTTATGTTTCTGTCTAAAATTGCTTTTATATGTTGTATAATACCAGAGTTGTCTCTTGTAGTAGCAACTTATTTCTGCATTTGATATGTATATTTTTATGGATTGAATTTTAGTTAATTATAATTTAATTTATAGTTGAGATTAGTGAATAATTACAATTTTTTCTCTATTTTTTCAATTATAAATGTGGAAATAAAGATTTAACAAATATAAAATATCAATTAAGGTAAGTTTAAAGTTTATTGCGAAGTTTTATAAAACTCTTCAGACACGATTAATTAACTACCACAAACCATTGGTCTGTGATTTTACAGTATTACAAACTTTTTAGTGCCCATCTTACTCGTAGTCGTAACATAAAAGAAATAAATGTCACTAAAACATGATATCAACAACCACTAAAACTGATATCTGAAACTGAGAAAATTGTTTACATTGCGCTTTTATTGTCCACGTAAGTTACGTCGCAATTTCACTACTTTTTGTCGTGCTTGGATTATATTATGTGGCTTTAAAAAGACAGTCGGCCGTAAACATCACTGTACAAAGGTTTTCACATAAATATCAGGTTCTGGAAATAGCCGGCCGCCCGGATGCGCCGAGGTCAAAGGTTTAAATTATATCAAGCATATTACTACTCGAATCGAGAATTTGGTCTCTATCGAGTGATTTTATCGATTTAAAAATATCCTTGATAGATTGAAGCGTTTTTATTTTAATTAGGTTCTGGCGTACACGCGATGGTGGTGTTTCTTTTGGTATACAAACTTTAGCTAACTTTTGAGCATCTAATTTTGAAGAACTGGATTGACAATAGGATAAGGTCAGAGAATTGTTTACAATATGCAATATTATAATAGCATACATATAATTGAACTAATTTTGCGACTTATCGTCACGAGCTTTTTCTCCCGAGTCATAGCTATCAAAGATTTTGCGAAAGTCATCATCATGATGATAAAAGGTACTTATCGAAATCATAATCCATGGATTATGATTTCAATAAGTAACCTTTTCATAATCTAAAGTATACAGATCGTTTTTAAAGTTTTCATAATCAATATCAAAGTTCAGAACTTTTTCCCGCTTAATGTAAGGTAAACAGCCACGTTCGAACTTCATCATAAAGTTAAATAAGAAGCGCCTAGTGAACGGATGGCGAAACTTCCATCGAATTGCTATTTGCTGATTCGATTCTAAGTTTGACAAGTTTCTGTGTAGAACTTGGGTATAAGATTTTTTAACGATGCGATATTCACTTAATTCTTCGTGTAAGAGAAGACAGTATGCTTTTCCTAATAAAGCATTATGAAAACAAGCTAATTATAAACAAAAATAAAGAACACGACTGACAACTTACATAGCCTATGTCACTCGGAGGAATGCAAGGAAAATAAAAATACCTCTCACATCAAAATCCGTTACTTATGGTAGAATAAAGAAACTTACATACTAAGGCACTAACTTAAATTTGGATTAAGTTTTTTTGCCAACAAATCTAGTAACTAATTGTAACAAGTCTATGTAACAGGAGCCTGTCACTCATAACACAGGGAAACCTACCGTGGGTGACAGAGTAAATAAATTAAATTTATTTCATTCCAATTTCATACTACTTACTTACATACATGAACCCTGTAAACATAACACTCCTTTTTTGGTCAGTCGTGTAAAAATATTTTGAATTTTTGAACTTAAATACCGGTACTTTAAAATAAATTTCTACTATCAAAGTACTACCGAGACGACTCAGTGCATATTAAAATTCATGTGCATATTTGTAGTACAAAAGAACGATATTTCAGATTCATTGCTGCTCATAATACTCAAAGAATTAAACATAAAGCTTGTTAACAAAGTTAGAACTTGAAATGTTCCAAATGGATCATGCATTAAGTTCCAGGAATCCTCACACTAATAGGTAATTTTATGGAAAATTTTACCTAGCACGAGCATAAAGTAGAACTAAGCCAGATTTACTGCACTTGAAGTATGGCGCCGCTTTGTTGCTCACTGAAGATTTCCTACCGCTTCGAATCCATTAAATACAGAAGGGTATGATGCAACAATAATCTAAGTTATAATTTCTAAAATAAACGAATATTGTTCAAATATCATTCTTCTAAGAAAATTAGAAGGATATTTGGTTATTTCCCTGTTTCATTCAAAATCTACAAAACGGATTATAATGAAATTGGAGCACAAGTAAAGTGAATCTTGAAATAGCATATAGAAATGATATTTTTATCTCGAAATTACTAAAAGAGCAGAATCGGGAAAATTTGGAGTATGTTAGTTACTCAGTCAGAACGGATTTTGATAAAATTTGGTACACAGGTAGAAATATATAATACCGGAAATAGCACATAGGTTATTTTTTTTCCCAAAATTCTTATGAGAGCGCTGCCCCGGGTCGCAGCTAGTATTTTTAATACAAATCGAATAGCGATTGAAGCAGAGGTAAACTCTTCGACCCCCATATTTAGCCAAATAATTAGTTCTTGATTTTGTTTGCGCCCCTTTATTGCATTGGCTTTATTTTTAAGACGAGGGGTTGGCCATAAGTCACGCGCCGACGGGAAACTTCCTTAATTACATGCACGGTGGACTGGAGGGCTCGCCCACAGAGTAGCTTAATACTGAGAATCAAAAATTAAAAAAAAAAAATTTTTTTTTGTTTACTCCATAACAAATGGCCTTAGACTAGTGAAATACATAAATTAAAGTTAATACCATAAAGAACAAGAACAGTATCTTTGTGAAGATCTGGTGCCCGCGCTAACAACCTATCAAAGATCCTGTGTTGCAAAATAGCAAATACGTCTTCTTGAAAGGCCGGCAACACTCTTGTGTTACCCCTGGTGCTGCAGTTGTCCTTGGGCAGCGGTGATCGCTTATCATTAGGTGATCCGCTTGCTCGTTATTTACATTATAAATATGAATATGTTCATCCATGATGTGATTATTGTGTGTATAGTTGGAGGGTTGTATCATAGGCTACTTTTGCCACGGGCGGAGACGCAGGCAACAGCTAGTATGTGTATCATAAATTAATCTTTGCAATAATAATTGAAGATTTTAATTTTTGGTGGCAAAAATATGGAAAACACGTCAGAACAAAATAAGGAATGAGTTTCGATCATTAACTACACTGAGGAAAATCCGAATAATAAAACTTTGTGATGTATAAATGCTGATTAACTTGCTTACTGTCGGATCCATTGATTTGCTTATATTGATACTGTCTTGTCAATTTTTGTTACTACGTCAAGAATGTGTTATTTGTTTTTTTTTTTATAGGTACTTCTATTAATTTTGTCTCTTTATTATAAAAATAAACCCGTGTGGTTCCCGGGTTAGAATAGGACCACTCCATCTCATTCCATGGATGTCGTAAGAGGCGACTAAGGGAAATGCTTCCGATGGGCAGCAGCGTTGGAAGCTCACAAAGCCAAAAAAATACTGCGCTCGCCAACCCGCCTGCCAAGCGTGGTGAGTATGGCAAATCCCCCCAAAATCTTGGATATTTTGCGGTTGTAATGATGATGATTATAAAAATAAATGGTTCAAAGAAAGAAATACAATCAATTATTATTTTACGCAAGAAATAGACATTTAGCTTTATTTACAGTGTCTAAGTAAGGTAAGTATTTACATAGAGTTCCAGGCAAATATATAAGATTTATGAGTTTCTGCACTCGCTACTCTGTAATTTACTTCACCCTACGTCACGCAATGTATTTCATTCGTAAAGTTAAAATGATTTAAAGCCAAGACGTTATTCCCTGACATGTGGATCTACACCATTTGTATCACGTTGCCAAATTTTGACCTAAAATCATAAATTCCAAAAAGGATATACTTAGGCATTAAAATGCGATCCCATATTTATTTGTTAACTACACACATATGTAGGTTGTATATGTTTAATAAGATTAAACTTAGATCTTAAACTATAAATCTGTATTACCAAACGATAATATTTTTTCATGCCGAAACTATTGAACAGGTTTGGCTGTTTGTCACCAAATAAATTATATTTCATGGAAAGCATTGTTTAATTTCATTTTTAAATTATATTTAGATAGGTACCTAGTACATATAAGATGATGGAATTTTTATGTTTTTCTGACTTGTTATTTAGCAAATGTTTTGCGACTGTATTGCGAGTTATAAAATGAATGAATTTTCAATGCTCATGATAGACAGTGTAATCAATGTAGAATTGATTGCGGGGTAAGTGCACTGCCTGCACCTCTATGTTCGTTCACAATAGTTAATCAGAGAGCCATATCTCAAGGTTCATTTTGTTTGTGGCCCGAATGCACCGTACCTCGGTCCAATGCAGAAAAAAAAGTTTATTTCTCAACATAGGAACATTAGGAACAATGACATCTTACTAATGAGATATATTGTGCTGTTGTCCTGACGTGGAAAAAAAGGAGTGCAAAAAAATCCACTTCAACCTTAGAATCAATGACATTCCTTTTTTGACTTCAGCATTTACTTTTGAATACAAATAATATAAATGTATAGTAGGTGAAAATAGTAAATTAATCAGACAAGAGCTTTTAAAATGTGACAGAAAAATGAATCCCATCAATACTATTTTCATGTAAAATGTTGCCATAATGGCTCGCACTATTAAAACGATATGATATGATGAGATTTTATGAAGAGCTATGCTTCTAACTCTACATGTTCTAATTCCACAATTCCTAACTTCACAAAGTATCAATCTTATTTAAAATATGTAATTTGGCCTTTCCACTACCGTCACATGGGCGTAAGGTCACTGTTCAAAACTTGTATACAATACAATAAGGATAGTTCTCAATGACGTTAGTTCTTGCGACGATAACAAAAAAAATAATAATATGGGCCACAACGAAAACGAAGCAAATCAGAATATATTTTTCGGGTCGCATTAAAAACAAGCCATTCTCTCTCTAGGTTCGCTCTGCGTTATTTCGATTTCATTTGCGTGCTCGTGCAACATGTTTTTTTGCTCTTGCTGGTCTCCCGCTCCGCCAAGGGTCATACCCTGATCCCAGCTTTGTTATCCGAGAATTATGACTGGAAGTCCTGAGGATAAATGGGATTCCTTTGAAAAATATTGAAATACCTCCAAGCGAATGCCAGACTAATTTCGAATGATGAATAGATGGTGTAATAAACCTATTTACAGATTTAGAATTTTTAATTAAAATATTTTTTTTCTTTGGTGAGATTTAGATGTAGATCGCTATTCTCTTTGTTATTTTTTACACTACTTACTAGGTCTATAGGTCATGCTTTCAAAATTTAAGTCATCGACTTTAGAAGGTGTTAAGAATTGTCAGTATTACTACAATTATTTTTATAGGTATTTATTTATCTAATAGGTAGAGGTACAGTCGACCGCACCTCAAGTTACCCTGCATGATCTCTTATGCCGAGGCCGCAGAGTCGAATTTGCAATGAATTTGAGTAGGTTGATGTGCTGTTGACTGTACATGTAGGTATTGATGGCATCCCTTTTATTTGATAGATCTGGTTTGGAAGGCATTTGCGACTTAGAAACTCAATTCTAAATAAATTAAGAGCCTGTATGGCCCAGATACCGCTGGAGAGATGATGTCCTAAAAGATCTGGTGGCCCTCCAAAGAGCTGACTGGCAGGAAGTAGCGCAGAACAGGAAAGAATGGAAGCTTCTAGTATCGGAGGCCAAGATCCTCTTTGGGTCGTCGAGCCATCGAAGTAAGTAAGTAAGTACATTGGTTAATATTAAATCGTAACTAGTCGAAATAGAATTCAACTCATTTCGTCTCTTTTCATAGCTTAACTAAAAGAGGGTCAGGCAGGCTACTCGGTGTAACTTTTTTTGTCGAATAAACAAGACAGGCTTCGGAGTTTTATTTCTTTTTATCACAAAAAGTAATTACTAGTCACGACGCTGCGGCCAGTGATGCGGCTGGAATAGATTAATTGAATTTTTAGGTGTTAAGAGCTATCCGAGAGAGAAGGTAAAAGGGCTCTTACAACCAGAGACTTAAAACGAAATAGAGATTGCATTTGTAACAATCAAACAGTGAAATGTTTAAAAAAAATAACTTTCTCATTTTAATGACAACAAACAACATTTTACATTTCGTTTAAGAATTATGACTGGAATTTATTTGATTACATAATAATTTATTACATAGTCAGCGTTAAAACGCTGATTATGTAATTAAATAACACTATGAAAAAGTACGAAAACAATAAAATAAAGCTCCTTTCGAACCTGAGTCACACGCAATCTTATTCAGTCAATTGTACATTGAATAATTTTTAGTCATAGATTATTTATATATTTTTTCCTTCCGTATTAGCTAAACATATGAGTATTTTAATCAATCAGACATTAAAAATTGAAACTAAAACAAGGTTATCAGAACAAATTATCAACAATTTTAGGAAAATCATCGAAATATAAAATGTCGATATCGATACTTTTATATGAAAAAAGAGAAACTTAGCTTAGGACAGTACCTAACTACCTAAAGTCCATTTTTTTCATAATTGTCCTTTTATACAATCTTATCATGTCATTTTATGATTTTACAACAATATAAATTAAAATAGACTTTTTAGGAAATTATTTTCGTGGTTAATAAATGTTTTACTTTAGAATGTTTAGGTTTAAACTAATATTTGATTTATTTTCAACAAAATTCAACAAAAAGTACTGTGAAGATGTGTTGAGTTATTTATATTAGGAGCATTTCATATGCGTGCAGGGTAGCCATCTATCTCATAGATGTAGATCATATTTCTTTGCAAAGACACCATCAGATCAGGTTATAAGCTCCGAGAGACTTGGCACCTGTAAAGGATAGAAATAAGCGGAGTTTTAATGCGTTAAGATTTTATTATGATTGCAAGATCGAAGGAGAATACGCGGGAATAACTTATGGGGAAACTACGAATAGTTATCAATTATTTTCTGTTAAGTTTTAGGTTCTTACGTTTTTGTTGTTAACTTGATTGCTTAGATTTTATTGTTAATGTTTTCTTGTATGAGTTGTTGAAAATATATGTCAGTGTCAGCACTTACCAGTGCCTAATTCTCGTAATCAAAGTCGTTGCGATATCGTAGTGTGTGAGCGGTGCGACAAAATGTAATGAATGCGTCGCACAGCTCACACACTGCAAGTCGCCACACGATGTCGCAGCGACTTCCAATTCCAGAAATAGGCTAAAGTTTATGTATCCTTGTAATATTATCAATGCGAAAGTTTAGATGTGAGTTTGTGAGGATGTTTGTTACTCAATCACGCAAAATCCACTGGACTGATTTTGATGAAATTTGGTACACGGGTAGAAAAATACCGGGAATAGCACATAGGGCACTTTTCAACCCAAAGTTCCCACGGGAGCGAAGCCCCGGGACGCAGCTTTTTTATCTATAAAAAATTACTTACTTTAACAGTGAACTTCTTATGGTTGAAATGACTTACACCAATTTTAATAATATCAATTCGCGTTATCTTATAACTTGGACCAAACATATCACGCGTCTTCTAAAAGTCCATCATCACCTCTGCGATACGCCCGCGCTATCTGTCCGAATCATAAAATAAGTAATTTATCACCTTAGTAGCGGACGATCGCGGCTTTGCTTGGGAGTTGAGAATATTGGGATGCAACCAACATAACTCGATTCGAAATATACCACGATGATAATACGAGTATATTTGTTGATAGCAAACTGGTAAAATAGCATTCGCGTTTGCTGGATACTAATCTAGCAAAAAAATACGTCAATTTTCAAGTTAACAACAGACATATACTTTTATTTATTTTTATTTTTTTCAACAGATTTATTTATTTATTTTTTATTTACAATAAACATCAGTCAACCAAGTATGATTAATCAATATGTCAAGTAGATCAAATATCATACAATTTTTTTCAAACTAGGGATTTCGGGATATGAACTAGGTACTTATCTTTTTGCCGGGCTTTAGATACTTTACCCGTTAATCAAAATTTTCTCAAAATCCGTTAGAAAATTTAACATCTTGATTGCGCTGTTTAGACCTTGGTTTTTAAATTACATCTATATCTAACCTAAACGACTTCAAGCAGCCACATCACATCATCGGGTTTCATACATTTATGGTCCAAATGCGAAAGTGTAAGTCAAAAAAATCATTCAATTAGAGTTGGCTTTTAAAAAAAATAATGATACAAAAGTCTGAAGGATCCTTTGCTAAGGCACGATACTACTTCATATCGCAGCAGTTCGCATTGGACCCGTTTCCATTCCCGCCATTACATATTATTTACTATCCGAAGCTTCCAGGCATTATTTCCGACATGATCTACAGCGTAGTGGTGATGCATAAAATCAGTGGCTACACGGTTCACAGTTCATTAAAGCGTAAGAAGGCAAACGTCGTGCCATTTATACGTTGTACGCTTAGTTACACGCGTTACTGTCACAAGGAGAACGGCTGAGAAATTGCACCCAGTTTATGGTTTGATGTATGGAAATTGACTTGCTGTAAATTTAGTTTCCTCCGCTCTGGAGACGATAGGAGCTGCATATGATTATGCTTGCACGAACATGGCCCCGGACTTTGTTCCTGAGGGAATTTCGGGAATTCCTCTCTTAGAGTTCCTCTACACTTCCTAAGGAACCTACATGCCAAATTTCAGCTTCCTACACCTTGTTTTGGTTTCTTAATATCTCATTTTTAAAGAGGTCCGCAATCTGGTTGTAGTACGTGTCCAATGAAAATTTTCACCACGATTGATATAAAGTGTGTTTTTAATGGAGCAAACTCTATTCGGTTTCAACTTTTTCTCTTTGTTAACATGCTGCTATCGCTCAGTATCGTGACTGTCTGTATATGGGAATGACATTCCGAGATCCTTTTGTCTACTTTTGCAGCATCATTTCTTTTAAAAGATTTCAGTATTATTTTGATTTGGCGGTCTACTATAGTTAAAACTCTGATATTGTGTTAATACGAATGTATTTCAAAATTGAGAAATATATTTTCAACCGCAAATATATTTCATACTATTTTTTGAATACAATCGTGATTTATGCACAACATCAGAGTTTTAACAGTATAATCAAAGTATAATAATATAATTCACGCCAGAGATTAATTAATTAGGTATTATTGGTGACAAAGGGTTTAAAAACATGTTTTGAGATTGAGAATGTGTTGTAAACAGAAATCAGGCGGTCAGAGTCTAATTCATTTTTATTGCGCCAATAAAATCATCAAAAATATATTTTTTTTAATTTGGTAACAACCAATAACAAAACTTTCCCACGTGAAACCATAAAGGATAAAGCATAGTTCCTTGCGCCTTTTATTATAGCGACCAAGATTAGCTATCGGCGAGCCCACGACCTGTAGATTTATCTGAATCACAATAATTGACCATAAACTAGACCCCGAAAACCGGGCAAGCGCGAGTCGGACTCAGTCTGCTTGGCCTCATCTCATCAAAATAAGCCAATGAATAAAATTTGTGATACTAATTTTAGGATGAATATGATTTAATGAGTACTTACTTACATTTTTTACTGAACATACTTAGATGCTTTTTATTATCATATTATTCTATCTTATTTCGAAGAAAACAGACCATCAAGTCAATCTTACATAGAATTTATAGCAAGTAAATAATTGTTTAAAATCATTCATAATTAATTTAAAATCAAACATAAATTAACATTTGTTTTTGGATTTTTGAGCATCTCAGATGCAATCCTGCTCGCATGGAATTTTTTTCACCATATCTAATTTCTATATGAGAGTACTTTAGTATAAATTAACATCCTCGAAGCCTTTCATTGCCGAATAAACAATTTCTGTTTATTTATGGCCAAAATTTGTCCATGGTTTGCGAAAATAGTTAATACAATCTGGCCTAATTGGTTTGACTAACGGCTCCTCAGGGCTTCACTTCCATTGCTTCCATGGCAATTTAAGCATATTCTCACATTTCTATAGGCTTGTAGCCATGTTGCGTTTGATTACCAATTTAGTATGTTTGCGAAGAGACAACATATACTTAAAATAACAATTAAATCTCTGAAGGAGCTGTAGGTAAAGTAGATTTCTAAAGGCTAAATTTAAATGTAGGTACTTTCTGTATTGAGGAATATATTCCTGTATATATATTTTCGTATATATACGAGTTATTTTATTATACAAGCATTCGAAATCGCTTTTAGTAACATACTAAAACATTAGAACCATCAACATTAAATTTGATAGTTTTTCTATCAACTAAAATACTTGTCTCAAAATGTCAGCCTTCATGGCACTTAGGTGAAATCCTTTTATCATCACAGCGATAGTAATATCATAAAAAACTTTTTCAATGACCACTAACTACGTGTACCGTTTGACGCTTGAAAGAATCTTAACGCCAGAACGTCCATTACGATCCTTATTTTAGTGAGTCAAGAGAGGGTAAATCACCTCATGATATTTATGGCAATATAACCCGTCTTCAAAAGTTATGGGCCGTTATGACGTCATTCCGAGGGGAATGGTCATCGGTATAAAGACGCGTAATGGAGTCCTTTTCACTGATTTGATGGCAACACTGTTAACTTAACGCTCGAGTTGAAGGTGCGTTTTGGTAGATAAAAATAAACTTGTCAATTTATACTGTTCAACTAGTTTATTTCTGAATAGATTGATTGATAGATTTTACATAAAGAAAGCCAAGGGATAAGGATAGGCTTGGCTCTTTTTATATAAAATCTGTGTGGAAAAAAGGTTGGTAGAAATTTTCAAGATTTACTAAACTTACCATAAATAAATATCTTCCCGAAATAGCAAAAAGCCATGGTGTCAGCAATTTTGATTTTTAGGTCAAAAAATTATGAGCCCCTTTTCTGTAGGACGATCGATAAAAATTTAAGTTCAAAAAAAATTGAAAATAATATTAGAAAAAGGATAATTGGGTCAAAACAACAATAGACCGAGAAGGTTGGCGTAGACAGAAGGAGGCCTATACCCAGCAGTGGGTCACGGAAGGCTGTGGATGATGATGATGAACAATAGACCACTGATAAGTCATATAAAGTAAATGAGGCCTTCAGCATCATTTTGTGATAATGTTTCTACGAAATATTCAAAATGTTTTTTAAATAAATTAATTAATATAACTTCAATAAAAAATCTAGAAATTAAAAACATTAAAATAAAATTGTACGAGCTTGACCATAAGCAAGTGAGAGAACATTCAATTGTTGGCGCTATCTCAAGATTGGTCTAACAAATGTGAGGAGTCACGCAAATTCAGAGAGCATTATTTTTGTTTGCATTTGCTATGAACGCAGTTGGAATTTGTAAAGAAATCTTACTCGAAAAATAACATAGCAAAAATTGCATCCTACTAATATTATAAACTAATAACATCTAACACAACAACTAAGAACATAATGTCCACAATATTTATCTCAATACTATATACCTATTATAGATAGTACTTCCCCATGATACAAATCTTATTACGAATGACTCGACCGGTTTCGAATACATTTCGAATAGTACAAGCAGTAGTAGACAATACAAGGTGAGACCACAAAGCAGAAATAGTAGAAAGATAATGCAACCTAGGTTAAAATAGAACATGTCTTCTCTTTGAATATTCAAATGGAGAAATAAGTGAAAAGAGAAATAAATAAGAGCATGCTGGAAGAGACATGCTGGAAGAGACGTGCTGGAAGACGCAAAAAATCATAGCTGAGGAACATACGCGAGTGGACCGGAGTTACCAGGGTTGAGGAGCTGTTTCGCATAGCGGCGAACAGAGAAGAGTTTGCGAAACTGACGGCCAACCTCCAATAATGGAGAGGCACTACAAGAAGAAGACATAAATAGCAGAGAAAGGATGTATGTGAAAACGCGACAAAATTATTTAGATGTTCATATTACAAGTTCTGCACTATGATGGTGCAATTAAAAGTATGTATGTAAGTAATGAAATGAAATTTTACTTAACATGAAAAGTATCGTAAGTTTAATGACATTATTTGTTTTTTCTAAAGAGAAAATATGTCCTAATATACGGCTCCTTATCCTGAAATTTATATGTAAGCTACAATCATGCCAAGTTTTATGCTTTCTTCCGGACGGGACCGTATTTCACGTTAAGGACCCTAACTAACAGGACACCTACACAAACGGACAAAATTTTCAGACCGTATGTATAAAAGTCTATATGAATTTCCATTTTTTCTAAGCTTCAGTAGTTTTCTTTTACCGGATTGAGATTTATAAAAATTTGATCATTTTATACATTTTAGTTATTCATTTACTTACCTACTTATTTAGGGAAAAATGATGGAAGGCTTTGCCAAACAACTTTTCGTTAGAATAAGTGAAGAAAAATCCTTAGCTTAATATTGTACTTTTAGCGTTTTGTAGTAGGTACTAAGTACATATCAACCCTTCTAATGGGTGACCCGAGTAGGCGCCAGTCTGGCCGCTTAGGAGAAATGTACACTATAAATATATAAATAACTAAATCATAAGACTATTAAATCTATTCAAAGAAGTTTCTCTTTCTCTAATCAAATTAGATCAAGCTTAAGTATAATAAGTTATTCAATCACGTTTGCTGTGAACTAAGTACGAAACACATTCATGTTTAATTTTTTTTGTAAATATTTTATTAATTTTTACTTCCAAAGCACGTAGATACTTAAAATAAAATTGTCTGTATTTATTTATAAATAAAATGCCAATACAATCTTTTCCAAACCTCTAACAGTATTTATTTTTGGTTTGGGCTATTCGCCAAACTCTCAACCGCCAAAAATCCAGACAAGAAATACATTAAACAGAAAAAATCTGTTAATAAAACTTCCTTTACGCTATTTTGAAACATACTTCACCTGTCTTAGTTAATATTTCATACAGCCAGCATATTTAATTCAATCCTCAATGGCAAGAGTAAAGATCGTGTAAGCTGGAACCGGTAACAATCCCAGCATCTGATTCTACAAATGATGTGCGCGATTCCCATAGGAAATAAATTTTGTGTTAAATTATAACGATTCTGCTATGGTTGTAATCATTGAGCAAAAGATACACAAACAGAATGTTAACTCCTTTGAAATATGAAAAAGAAGCCATGCAAAATGAGCCATGCTAAATCTATATATAAATATATATGTAACTCAAAGGTGACTGACATATGATCTATCAACGCACAGCCCAAACCACTGGACGGATCGGGCTGAAATTTGGCATGCAGGTAGATGTTATGACGTAGGCATTCGCTAAGAAAGGATTAACGCGAGCGAAGCCGCGGGCAAAAGCTAGTTAGTAAATAAAAAAACTATGGGCTAGACAAGTGTAAATATACTGGGCAGAAATAAATACTATATTCACTATTGTAAATTAATTCATACCTCACCAGAGCATGTATAACAAAAACGGTGAGGAAAGGTGCGTAGTCGAGTTTTCAAAATTCATGACCCTATAAAGATAACATTCTGACTCTATTTATTTGCGTGCTCTGGGTACAATACATATTACATGTCCAAAGGTACACACCGCCCACGGCGTATCTCGTAGAAACCCAAGACATTACCACCTTTAACAAAATCGTAAAACTACGTAAAGCTCAATTGATTTTGAAACTTAAGACCTTCTCATAAATTTGACGTTTGTTTGAGCTGGAAAGCGAATTAGGTTGTTTTGTAGTGATAAAGTTAGAGAAGGGGTACAAAAATATAAAACAATTGCAGAAACATCAACAGACGGACAGACATACCACGACTTAGTTGACCTCCGTAGCTTCGCAGACAATGGCGTGTGGCATTGGGATAGGATTCACGGAAGCAACTGGTGAAGTTATGGTACATATATAAACATACGAACAAACATACCAACTGAAAAGATGTAAAAGGTAGAATGTAGAAGACTCACAAATATAATATAATCTCTTGCTTATTTATTCGTACCAGTACTTCTATTTCAGAGGCTTTAGATCAAATTCTTGAATGTAACACATCTATATCACAGACTTCGGTACCCTTAACTTGGAAACGTAACACAGGTGTTCCTGACCGAAAACTAAACGCATCTTTAAATTATTTTTTACATGAACGCATTCATACATTGATCGAGTGAAGGACAAAAAATGCTGTTAGAGTGTGACAAATGATTAACTGTCAGTTCCGGCAAAAATGGCGTCGCAACGACACGTCGGTTTTAAGCGCGTGGTGAGTTTTATTCAATAATTACTATTTTACGGAATGTTTTCGCTGTTTGGTGGCTGTTATTTATCTGGGAACTATTTTTTGTGTGATTTATGAGGAATTAAGGTAGTAATTATGGGTATTAGTGTGATTTATAACCCGCGAATGTGTTATGTATTACCGGTGTTACATTGCCAGTTCCTCAGATATTTGACGTTGAGGCAAGATGTATCATATTTTTGACAATGCCAATCGCTCTGAAATTTTATGTTTATTGAAAATTTAACCCTGCTATTGTTTATTTGGGAAAATAATAGTGCATATTTTAAAATAATTTCTTATTGGTGACTGGCTTTTGGCTTTTTTCTATGTATGTTTTTGTATTGCACTAGGTATTTCGAAACGAGTCAAGGTCTGCAAAAATTCTTGCTCTTCTTCCGCCTAAACATGCACAATCCGATTCAGAAAATACAGATGTAGAAGATGAAATTACCAGTTTCGATGACTCAAGTTCCCCTGCACCTTCCATTCCCTCATCACTGGAAAATTTAATGATTATTTCTGATTCCGAGACGGAAGAAGACGTAGTTGCTCACTTAAACAGCTCACTAGAAAGGCATGTTCTCACAGCTGATAGACATATGTGTCAATAATGCCTGGTATGGTTGTATTTTGTTATGTGCTAAGTTGCAACATTAAAATATAATTAAAAGTTAAATTAATCGGTGGTTTTATTTAACATGTTAATTGGCATAGTATTATATATGATACATGTCCAAGCAAGACGCATATTACGTACAATTGGCAATGTATCATATATAATACATGCGATCACTCAAAAAATATAAAGCATTTTTTTTTTAATAATTTTCTAATATAAACATAGTAATAACAAAAAAATATTTACAATAAAAAACAAACATTTTACAAAAAAAAAATTCTGCCAAGTTAAGGGTTGATAAATGGCAGTAAACTGTAGAATGGATATTATTTAATGTAATAATTTTTTTTTTTTTTAAATAAACCTTTAATCCTCTTAAAATCTTTAAACCTATTATAATAGGTTTAAATTTACAAGCGTTAATATAGAGATTTCCCAAAAAACAGCGTTCCGTTGATTTCACCTAGCTAATTGAGTCGCATTTTTTCTTCAAGCCTCTTTGATCAAACACTTTTATCTTTAATTGGCAAAGGCAAAGGCAACGAAGCTTACTGAACCAATTAATAAACCAATTAGCTTTTCTTTACAATGAAAGCAAGAATCTTAACGTTTTTTAGAGCTTTAGTTTAACCTACTTTCTTCTATCCTAGTATCTTATCTTACAAATTCGTATTTATAATTAACTAGCGTTTTCCCTCGGCTTCGCCCGTGTTATTTCGTTTTTCACCTCCTTAGCGGTGGAATAATAATAATGTAATAGTAAATAATAATAATGGCAATAATTTCAATTTATTTTATTTATTGTTATTTAATTTTCATTTAATTTATAATTGTAATTTAATTTAAGTTATATTTAAGTCAAAAATATCAAACACGACGTAAAAATTGTTTATGATTAAATAAATGAATGAATGGATGAATTTCCAAAATTTCTATCTTATCAAAAAACCTCTCTTCAAAATTTCAAGTTTCGACGTTCAGCGGTTTCATTGCTGCTCTGTTGATATACCAATTAGTAAGCGGTCAATTTTATATACTTAATAAATAGGTCATGAAATTTTGGATCTTTGTACGTCATGCAGGATATGAATTGGTTAGATATAATTATTATGGAGCAGAGCACTAAATCATGTAACGAATCCTACTAATATTATGAAATCTAAAAAAGTTTGTTTTTAAACTTCAAACAATTTGGATCACAATAAACTGATAAGATTAGATACTTACTTATCATGACCTTCACAAAGTACGATTGCTCAAATTATGTTATGTTAAATAAATAGTAGGTAAGTTATATTTTATAGATCACAAACCTATCTATTACAGATAACCTGATTACCAAACAATATTCAATTGCATCATAAATTAATTATACAGTGCTAAGTTTGATATAGTGAACGGGCGACTGAGAAGTCCGTCTCTCCGTAATATTATCGAAAGGTCATGCCTTAAGGTGCTGAGAGCGAAAAGTCAGCGGCGATAAGTAAATATCAAGATATTGAAGGCTCGAGATTAGTGCCCTGAGGTTCCATTTCGTTTGCTTGATTGTGGTCATTAGTAGAAGTTATTTAACCAGAATTTTATTCTCAACTCATTTCAAATCACATTGTAGGTACAATGGACTACAAATAATTTATTAGTTTATAGTAGGTAGTATTAGATACGCTGAAATTAAAAGCCTAGGATGACACTTGTGTACATTTATCATATATTATTCTACTTTAAACATTAACACAAAACAAAAGATATTCTCTAAACAAAACATGTCTCCTTGTTAACTCGCCGGCGACGAAATAACATCCGTCCTCATGCCGGACCAATCACAGCCGAGCTAGAGATGTCCAGCGATGTGTAGTGATGTACTCTTAAACGAATTCTTCCGATTTTATCGTCTAACAGTATGTACCTAAAACTAACTAATATCACATAGTTTTTGTGTAAACTATTATTTTTAACTGGAGGCCTAATTGAGGAAAACTGTCCTCGAAGTAAGCACCTCAGGTTTGGACGTTTTAATACTTACGTATTAAGATGAAACCAGTGCCAGACTTTAAATTAAGCCTTCAGCAATACAATTTACATGGTGAAAATCACATCGAGTAGTTTTTATTTAACCACCACTGTTTTATTTCAATGAAATTCTTCTCTTAATTCGGAATATCATCTTGCTTGCTCTGGATGAATGCAGCTCCTCTCAATCTATCAGACTGTTTAATATTCATTTCTCATTTTCATTACCATCAATAAAGATTCATTTACTACTAAAATTTATTACAATCAAGACATCGATCTCCCACTCAATAAATCCTTAGTCTAGTACCCTAAACGCAATTAGAGCTACCATCATACGTGGTAGATCGTGCTGGTTCGTTTCCTTATTGCCCCAGGTTCATTCCCAGGTTTGTTCACGCAATCCTTATTATCTGCACTTAGAAGCACAAACGAGTGTCGGATTTGAAATAGGCACGTTCCTGCAATTCCACTATTTTGTTGTCTTAAGACACTAAAGGTAGAGGTAGTTGGAGAGATAAGGGGGAGGCTTTTGCCCAGCAGTGGGACCTATCAGCTAAATAAATAAAAAAGACACTAAAATGTACAGCACCCTTTTTCATCGGAGGATACAATTGTATCCTTCGATAAAAAAGGTGCTGCAAATGTTTGTTTTTTTTTTTAAACTGATCGTGAATCCTATCCTACTAATCATACTTCCTACTAATATTATGATTGCGAAAGTTCGCATGTGATTTTATGAGTTTCAAAATCTATGGGACGGATTTTAATGAAATTTGGTACAAAGGTAGAGAAATGTATATTTGTGTGAGATTCGTTGGCTAGCAAGCGGTTGGCCTTCTTTTGAGCAGCGTATCCGGAGTTGGAGCACTACAGGCACTTTGCAACAGATGATAATTTGAGGCTTATGCTGTCCTTCTTCAGAAATCCCGCTACTGGTGAGTAAGTCTAAAGGGTTAGTACAAAAAGGGCCAAAGGTTCTGTTACGACGA
>CM031575.1:7700015-7795153 GCA_018467065.1 Ephestia elutella
AACAGTTCGACATACTTCCGTGATCAGATCCCGATACATGATTTAATATCTCTACTCAAATTTAATTCTCAATTATTCTGAAACCGAACATATTAAGCTACATTTATACATTGGCCCAATTTTGGGACCAACCATTGTACAGTGCATTGCATAAAACTGGCCACAACGCCAAAATCTCCGACAAAAAATGTTTGGATATCATTATCCTCATCACGTGATCAAGAGGTAGTAATATGTATAAGATAAACTCATAAAGCACTGGAGAAATTACGGTTTTCACCACCAGATTTCTAAAGTCCTGGTCAATAGTTTCTAATAACTAAAAATCAAACGTCCTGCTCTCTACTCTAACCTGCAAATTAACCAGTAGATACGCTTTCGCTTTCACACCGATAGGTAACGTGTAACTAATGCCAATATGGTTCTGTTGGTACATTATCTATAAGCAGGTAGCTTATGGTGGAATGTATATACCTTTTGACTGTACACAATCTAGTGTATAGATAAAGATAATAAATGTTAGACATGTTAGGCGACCAAGACTGTTTCCTGAGTTTATTTCGGCATTTCTTCTCAGCAGTAGTCGTTCCGAAATGCTAGTAGTTTGTAGCTTTGAGAAAAGAGCCTTCTTTGAAGGCCAAGTTTTAATAAATAAGTTTTGATTTTGAATCATTTAGGCGGCATTTCTAACAGAGATTTGCGGATCAGCGTGCGATAAAAAAGATACATAGGTACCTATTTTTTGCCATAGTATATCTAAACATAACTTTTAAAAATAATGTTATGCAGGAGAATTATTTTCTCCTTCTGAAGGCAGATAATAATAAATATTGTAAAAGTTGAAAAAATTGGACTTTGAGATTCAAATTAAATCAATCGATTCATTTAAAAGTCATAAATCTCTTTTTATTATACTAAGGACTTAATTGGATGCGCATTCTAACAAGTGCATACTAAACAATGTAAAATTAGATTTTTTGTTTACGAATTAAAAGTCAATGGTATTCGATTCAAATAAAGACATGACAAACAGAGATGAAGCTTCAAAAAACCATGAGTTTCTCAACGACTGTGTATATTTTTAGGATAGGTAGGTTAGTAGATAAGTACCTATATTTTTATTTGCCAACGACAATTAAAAAAAATGTTTAAATTATGAAACAGTAAAATGTTTCATTTAACTTTACTGATACTGGCATTCTATTTTTTTTTCTTCTCAAATTGTGTCAAATGGAGCGTCGACAAAAACCATTCCCTACGACTGCAAAAACCTTGCGGTTTCTTTAACATGATAAATACAAGGGACTGACTGTTAAGTGAGCAAGAGTGGGTATGTTATAAATGCTGTGCCTTTTTGGACAAAAACTAAATCCATTTGTCGGCTAAAGGACGTGATAAATCTTATAATTGCAAACCCTAGCTGTCAGGACGCTGGATGACGCCGGACGAAGGAAGCCTGTTTTTTTTGCCTCCTAATTTACATGGGAGGTTGTTACTGGATTGTCCACACCGATCTAGACTGACGACCATGACCGGGATCTTTTGTAACTTGACGGTAACTCGAATCGAATTCAATCGGACAATGTCAAAAAACTCGATAAAAACTGTGAGAGTCGTTCAGCCATCACAGTGTGGGTGACAACACTAGCCGAATGGGTAAACGAAAAATGGAGTTGGATTGAACAATCTTGATAGTTTCTTTTCTAGTATATTCATTTTTGCTTCAATAGCAAAATGTTATATTATCTCGATTTATAAAAAATAACTTAACGTTTAAAGATAAAATATACAATATGCATACATGTTGTCGTATGCGCCTACTCAATTTGGTAAATCAAAAATAAGTAGATAGGTAGTATCGTGTACAAGTTTGTTAAAGTGAAAATAATTTATACTGAAATACCTACTGAATAATACATTATTTAAATAAAAATAATGGTTAAGTAGACTACTCACACTTGCATATTTTTTATCGATATCAATTTTGTGCTTCTCTATGATCAAAATCTTATCAGCACAGCAGTATAAAATAATTCCACGTACCTGTCTAGACCCCTTTTTAAATGTCCGGTTATACAAAACATGAACTTAAAACCAATTAGAGATTTAAAAAAACATTGCAATTGTATAACTAAATATATTTTATTTAGGTTCTTTGTAGCCTGGTGCAGACCCGGACTTTATTTTTACATTTTTTTTATTGTTGAAGTAGGTAATTAAGAAATAGTTTTTTTTTAAGTGACTAGATTCCTATTTATCTGAATATTTTTTAGCGCATGTTTTCTGCAGATTGAATTTTATTATGAAACTAGAAAAATAAAAAAGAACGAATTTTACAAATTAATAAAAATATTACAGTCAAAAAACGCTACTCTGTTTTTTTTTAACATTTCAATTTTCGTAGTGGAGCACTGTCATTATATTTTTCTACGGCCTCCATTTGGAAATCAGTTCTCTGGTCAGAAAATAACCTAATTTTGTGGGGTCTATGTCAGTTCGTTGTGCATGCACGTATCTAGAACATATCTTAAATAGATTTAAGTTTTGCTTCGTTTTGTTGTTTTTTGTCTATTTTTTTTTAATTCAAGGTGATCTACCTGGTTTATGGAAGGAACGAAAATAAATTTTGCTTTTATTGTTATTTTTGATTGAAGGATGAATGAATTAAATTTAATAAGTACCTCTATTTTGGATAAATGCGTTATTGCCAAGAAATTACGAGCTTGTCAAATTACATAAATAACATAACTTTTCTAAAAATTAAAACTATTCACGCTATTTTTAATGTCCTATTACCTCGTAATAGTGGACATAAGTCACGTTTGACTCGATGAAAATAAATTTTATCGATACTTATCGTAGCCTTTCATTATGACTTCAAAAGCTATGTACAAACTTAATAAAATCATCATCTGAGGTGCTACAGTCGCGGGTGGGCCTGGGCCTTACCAATTTTTTTTTTCAGAAATATTAAAATTAAAAAACAATAATAAGCTAGAAGTAAGTATCTACTATGTCTAGAAATTTAAACTTAAAAGTTTATTAACTAGAACTTTTTTTAATTTCTAAAAATCTTTTTTTTTATATTTATCTGTTTTTTGTTGTGATCTGATCAGTTTGGTGTATATAGCGATCTGGATGTCCTCCATTATATCTCTGGATGGCCATCATTAGATCACAGCTCAGATCAATCCTGGCGTTGAACCAAAGCTTCAAAGTAACCTCGTTTGTATGAAAATCGACTGGTGTCCCTAATTAGCTGGCCACCACTGTATATAGGTATTTTTTGAGCGTAGCAGAATTGAATTATCAGCTTTTATGGATAACTACTTCATTCAAAACTTTTATCTTTACTTTTGCCCGTGGTTTGCAAAACGGATGCGGAAACAGACACTTGGTGAGAACCAACCTTTAATGCCCAACAATTATGTCGGTGGTACAGTCGTGATCGCATTACTTTCACTGTCGATGCGAGCACGCATTGGCCACGCCTCTTCGCGGATCTAATAACAATCAGTGCATCTCAAAGTAGGTAAGCAGAAAATAATGCACATTGATTGATTTCAAGCGAAGAAGAGGCCCAGGAAATTCCCAAGAATTATAATATAATATTCCCTTTCTCCTCTTCAAATCAATCAAACTATCAATAAATTACCATTTTAACTTAAAATAAATTAAATTACTATTGTAGGTACAATGGTATCTTGTTAATACCTATTAACAAATAGATAAAGAAGGGTGACGTGGCGATAACTTCACCGACAAGAGAAGATATATAATTTACTAGCTTTTGCCCGCGGCTTCGCTCGCGTGAATTTCCCACGGGAACAGTGCTTTTTCCCGGGATAAAAAGTAGCCTATGTGCTATTCCAGGTCATTATCTACCTCTGTGCCAAATTTCATCAAAATCCGTCCAGTAGATTTTGCGTGATTGAGTAACAAACATCCTCACAAACTCACAAACTCACAAATTCACAAACTCACAAATTCACAAACTCACAAACTCACATCCAAACATTCGCATTTATAATATTAGTATGGATTTCTGAGTTAGGACTTCGATTCAAATTTATTTTCCTGATTTGAAGGGAACGAAATTGGTAATTCAACAATAGGCAATATTTATACCTAATATTTAATCATCATTACCAAACAGTAGTTCTCAAAATTCTCTGTTTATACCCCAAAGCACAGAATTAATATTAGTACTACGTACAGAAAGGAAACTCCCTGCCCCTCCCGCAATATGGCACCCCCCCGCTCCTTCCGCACTTCTCCCCCGTTCTTGTGTAACTGTGGGACGTTCGACTATGAAAACGCACACATTGACATGTTACTGACGTGTTCACGGATATACAGTTTCATTTATAGTAGTAGTAGGCATATTTGACGCGCCGTTTCTATGAAGCGCCCGCCCTGTGCCCAAGGGTCGACTGTTAGATAATTTGAACTATTACAAAATAAAATAGAAATAAGAAAAGTTTGAGAAGCGCTGAGTATTACATAATATTCAGACATATTAGAGGGCAATTTAAAGCTGTTACAGACTCTCGTTAACCCAATAACATTATGTTTGTTTTAGTTTATTGAGTAAATCACATAGTAGACTTTCTTTATAGCTACGGTTCTTTAGTCCTACGGTGGCTAGTAGAACTAAAAAAACACTCTATTGGTAAATTAAAGGATATATTTTTTTTTAAAGGTAAAAAGCGCATCACAATTCCTTTCTTTTAGGAGATGTTAGAGGATAAACAGACTCGTAGACGAAGAAAGTGAAATATATGGAGATAGAGATTATCGTTGTGATTTGGAAGATGATGACAGCTGTGTTGTTGTAACATTGGCTGGTTTTTTTCTCATAACGTAATACTCGGTATTAGGTACAATATCCTGCGGTAACAGCTACCTCACCGTGCGGTCACGTTTGCTGGTATCTCTGAGCCATCATCACCTGACAGCTGAAAGTATAACTGTTACAATTCCCGATACGGGTAGGCCGATGTCTCTAACTTATTTGGACAGGCATTTCCTGGTTAGCAAAACTGGTTCGCTGTTAGATAACGCTGATTTTAATCAAGATATATGCGGTTTTGTTATTTGTGTGGTCACAAAATTCGATTGTTGAAACTATTTACGACGTTTGATTACCTGTTTCATGTAACTTATATTAAAAATCAATCTTTTACGGCCAAATGGAGAAATAGATTGATGTGTTTTTTAGTCGAGTAAGTTGGGCTGAAGAGTGACATAGGTAGGTAGGCTACTTTTTCCACAGGCAGAGCCGTGGGCGAGAGCAGTTATACTAATAAATCCTAATCCTTACTAATATTATAAATGATTGTGTTTGTTTGTTTTTTATTTGTTTGTTTATGTGTTTGTTACCTCTTCACGCTTTATCTACTGAACCGATTTTCCTGAAATTTCGCATACCCATAGAGTACTGAGAAGGGTACTTTTCATGCCAGGAAAAAGCACTGTTTCCGTAGGAAATTCACGCGAGTGTAGCCGTAGACAAAAGTTAGTCCTAACTTCGTAACTAATACATATTATAAATGCGAAAGTGAGTTTGTTTGTTTGTTACCTTTTCACGCTTTATTTACTGAACCAATCTTCCTGAAATTTCGCATATACATAATTAGAAGTAGTGAGAAGGACGCTTCATCCTGGGAAAAAGCACTGTTTCCGTGGGAATTTCACGCGGGCGAAGCCGCGGGAAAAAGCTAGTTTAATGTAAAAATGGTCCCAATTCAAATAGGTGGCTTACAAATAACAAAGGATAATTTCTATATTTATCTATTTCAAAAGCTCCGCATGCCACAAAATATTGTATCAGAAACACTAAATCAGTCTTAATTTGAAATACGTGCCGAATACAAATGCACGAGAAATGTAATCTACAGGATCTCAGGAAAACAATGCGTGAATTCTGTTTCCAGTGGGACTTAAATATGAGAGCAATTTGTGCTACTATTACGGATTCTGCAAATATAAATTACTAGCAGCCCGCCCCGGCTTCGCACGGGTAAATATTTTTTTTTAAATTATAATTTTTGAATACTCCTCCATCTTCAAAGAGTAAAATTTTAAAGAAAGATAGATTATCGTCTCTTTTTACATTTTAATCTAGTTTTTTTTTTTTTTTTTTTGTTTTTTTTTTACTTTTAGTTCGTTCAACTTCGTTCCCGCTTCGTCCCAGTGATGCCTCTACATCGCATTCGCTTATCGAGCGAGTTGAACGGCGGCGGCGGCGACCACGCGATTTTATATTTGTGATATCTTCCGAATGAAATGTCCGATTTTGATGAATCAAAAAGTAATATAAAGGTACTGAAGTGTTCGTGATCACAAAATCATTTATTTTGATAAGGATTAATAACAAAGTATATATAAAGACATGTTTCTAATGGCGTCATTTTAATTATTATTTTTTAAACTAAAAACTCTTATTGTGTCTTAACTATAATAGTTAGGCATATGCTGTCGCGACATTTTTTGTAGATAATGATTTGTTCTACAAACACGTAGTACATCATTTTGATCTATCATTAATAGTTTTTGCAGCGCACGCGATGAAAGGAATTTTTAAAGTTATTTTTGCACTACTTGGGTTACATTATTAAAGTTTTAGTAAGGATCCCTAAATATTTTGGAAATAAAATATAGCCTATAACACTCAGGGATAGTGTAGCTACAAAACGGTGAAAGAATTTTAAAAATCGGTCCAGTAGTTTCGGAGCCTATTCGTTACAAACAAACAAACAAACAAATAAACAAATCTTACCTCTTTATAATATTATAATAATATTATAATTATAATTATAATATATAATATAATATAATAATATATAATAATAATAATATTAGTGTGGATAGCAAACTTCATTAAATTTTTATAATGTTACACATTTTTATTGATTTATTAATAATACACATTATTATCTGACATTAAAATACCAACTAATGTATGTACACAGATATTGCAATAAATATTTTTAATTTTGATTTTCACGCAGAAGCAGTAGTGATAGAGTGGTTATAACGTCAGCTCGTGATCAAAAAGCCACAGGTTCAAATACTACTTTTTTTTAATTTATTTTGGCAACATACAGTTGTATAATATAAACATGTTCAACTTATATTTCTTACAATAATAACCTTGAGTGCAAAAAATGGGTACAAATTACTAATGATACATGAATCAGGAGTGCGAATCAATAAGCGTCATAAACAAGCTAGTTGTAAAGTATCTATACTTATGAATAAATATTATGTTTAAGTAAATACTGTGAGAGGTGAAAATCTTGATTTTGTATACCAACTACACTCATTTATGGTAGTGTTTAAAAGACAACCACTTGCTTTCGGTGAAGGAAAAACTCGAGGAAACCTCCGCTCTAGTTGATAATTTATAATTTTTTTATTATTTAAAGTAATACCAAGTGAACTGTACTTACTTACATTATAAAAGACAATGGCAAACCTCAAAATTGCCAAAAACACAGTTTAGTGTGTTTCATTCCACATAATGGCGGCGACCTCATCAATGACGATGTATAAGTACTTCCAGGTCACGTTGTTAGTCAGTTAGACAAATAATCAAAGTTAATTTCATTTACTCCCACAAGATTGCTATTTTTATAACATCGACTTCTGAACTTCTTTGTGTTTATGTACCGTCACCAGCATTGATATGTAAACATCTGTCCTTAAGATAATGTGATAAGGTCTAAAATTGAATACCTACAATAAAATCGTGATTATGAGGATCTAACTTATTTGCGGACGCCTACGTTTCTGTTTTGGGATCCCCAATCGTACCTAAATAGAAACATTTTAAAAGACACTTCTTGCCACGTACGACTAATCTGTGGAATCAACTTCCTGGGGCGGTGTTTCCGAACCGATACGACATTGGAACCTTCAAAAAACGAGTCTACATCTTCTTGAAAGGCCGGCAACACTCTTGTGATATCCCTAGTGTTGCAGTAGTCCATGGGCAGCGGTGATCGCTTACCATTGGTGACCCGCTTGCTCGTTTGCCGCCCTATGTTATAAAAAAAAACATGAACTTTTATTTACTTCTAGTTTTATATAACTAATGAAAATAATCTAAGTATACCATCATAATAAAAAAAAATAAATAATAATAATGAATGGAAATTGTTCCTGCGAATATTTTTAACCCTAAAAATGGCGCAAAGCAGATTTCTTAGAGTTACAAATTTCAAGAGCATCTGAGTATTCCGCTTTGAACACTGACCAATATTTCATAAAAAAAAAATCATTTTTTTATTTATTTATTTTTTATGTTTTAGCATGAAAAAATTTGGTTCGTGCTCCAAGTGGAAATATAAGAATAATATTAGGGTCTACTCAAAGAGGCATAGGTCTTATATATACCCTTACATTTTAGTATTAATATATAACAACTTACAAATAAAAGTAACTTTAATAAAAACCTTTATTTTTATAAATAATAGGAGCAGAACATCTGCAGATAAAATTTATTCAAAAGTTGAAGCAAACCGAACGAATTCATCTTTAATGTTTGTTCTTTGCTCTTCGATAGCACTTCTTGGAGACTTTCGTAATAGGCGGGGCATTTAATTTTTTTTTACCGACAAATTCCTACAACCATGATTCTTATACTTAACATTATTTTGATGTTTTTAGACATCCTTATATAAAAAAAAAAGAATTTTGATGATCCGATATGAAATAGGAGGGGTAAATAAACTATACTGAATTGCTCGTAAACAAAAAAGTTTACAATAGAGATTACTGTTCACAATTAATTAATAAGACTTCATTTACCTGTAAATAAAAGTTGGCCGGTTTATAATAAGGCTTTCTAGTCATAAAATGTATTTTTAACGTTATAAATGTCAATATGGTTTTTATTTAATTACAGGAAATTGGTATCATAAACATGAGTCGTTTTTTAAAATTAAGATTGAATAATTCACATTACGTACGAATATACAATTTTCTGGACTGTAGAATTAAAAAAAAAAATTAAAAGTTAATAAAAAAAACTGTTGTAGTCACCCTTATAAAAATTGAGGATATGGTTCATTACAATAGTATACGAATAATATATAAAAGTCACCATTGCTGGATTTTTTGTTTTTGTACAGGATGTTTTTAAAGTATAAAAATTACAACTCATTAAAAAATCCATTTCGGATTGTTATTTATTGGTGATTTTATAAATCAAGCTTTTATTATTCGTAAGGAAACATGTAACAAAAAATAACCCTGGTAGGATTTTTTTGTTTGAGAGTTATAACAATATGAGTCTTATAATAGCGTTTAAAAAAAAACGGCGGTGGTGATTTTTTTTGCACTTAAATTTGCAGTTGTAATATCATAATCTATGTAGTTTATAAAAATCACCATCGTAGGATTTAATGTGACCACCTCTATACAACTGAAAATTCACAGCCCCGACTATAATCCTAGATATTGAATGGAATTTTTCAGTATTTTTCAGTAACTTATTTTCATTGTATAATTTATTGCCACGAAGCAATAAAGGTATTTTTTTAATTTATATTTACAAAAAAATCGTATATGTAGGGATTTAGATAATGTCTCGATATCATCTATCAATTTGTATTTTCAGTTTACAGTGTTGGAAAATAGGTAATTTTTGATAAATTAATGAAATAAAAGCACAAAGTATAGATTTTTTTTATAAAGAAACTTAATGTAAAATCCTATCAATCAATCAATATTTATTTGCAAGAATACAGTTGATAGAAGATGTTACAATTTAACACAGGTACATGTATTCAACCTTAAAGTAAGGCATGCAAAATTTTAAAATAGTATTGCACATTAAATCACATTGTCAGTTACATAAACATAATCAAGAATTAAAATATTCATTAATGTCATAAAAAGTATTTTCTAACAGCCATGCAGTCAAAACATTGTCAAAGTTCTTCCCATGTAGTTCCTTTATTGAATTTGGGAGCTTATTATATATAATTATGCACATATTATAAACATTCATTTTATATATATAGCAATTACAAGGTGGCTTGTCCAATAAATTAACATATTGTGGCCGCTGTGGTCTTAAATGTACTTGGTTACGATACCTGAAAAAATCTGGATGTTTTTTAACAAACACATCTCTTATATACATTGACGCTAGAGTTAGAATTCCAAGTTGTTTAAATAATGGTCGGCACGAGTCCAAGAAATAAGCGTTACAGATAGCTCGTACACATCTTTTTTGAATAATAAAGACTCGGTTCACCTCAACTGAGTTCCCCCACAGTATTAATCCATAGCCAAGAACAGAAGCCACATAGCCATAATAAGCCATTAATGCTGCCTACCTTAATACAGTTTCTCTTATTCTCTTAATCGCAAAAATAAATCTATTGAGTTTTAGGCATACAGCATTTACATGTTCTTTCCAATTCAAATGTGTATCTAAATGAAGTCCAAGAAATTTAAAAGTATTTACAATGTCAATATTACAATTATTACAATTAATTTGAAGCTGTAATGGCTGTGCTTGATATGAATGAAATTCCATAATTTTTGTTTTTGTTAAATTAACGTCAAGTTTATTTTCATACATCCAATTTGTTACATCTGTTAATGCCTTCGTAATTGTGTCTTCTGCCGGCTGTCTATCTTCACATTTAACAACGACTGTTGTGTCGTCTGCAAATAAGATACATTTATTTGAGGTGCTTTTAGGCATACTATTTATATATATTTAAAAAAGAAGAGGTCCTAAGACACTCCCTTGAGGCACCTTTATTATTATGTTGCCACTCAGATATAAATTTTTGTTTAACAGAAGTGTTTTTTGAGTTAGATAACTGTGTGATTTCTGTACATTGAATTCTATTTGTAAGGTCACTTTTGAACCAGTCAAGCGCTTTGCCTCTAATTCCGCAATTTTCTAGTTTTATCAACAATAACGTATGATCAACTAGATCAAACGCTTTTGTCATATCTAAAAAGAGAGTCACCGTAGGTATTTTATTATTTAAATTCAGAGTTACAGTATGAATCAAATCAAAACGTGCAAGAGTTGTAGAGAATCCTTTGCGAAAACCATATTGTGTTCTATTTAATAAATTATGTTTAGTGATAAATCCATATAGTCGAATGAACATTGCTTTTTCTAATACCTTACTTAAAACTGAAGGCAAAGCTATAGGTCTAAAATTGTTTATATCTAGTTTACATCCTTTTTTATAAAGAGGCTTAATAATTATTTTCTTAAATTCTTCGGGAAATATCCCTTCAGAAAAAGATAGATTAATAATATGTGCTAATGGTTTACATATTTGAATAGCGTTTTGTTTAACTATATGAGTACCTATGTCATCATAACCACTTGCCTTGCTATTATTTAATTTCATGATAATTTCAAAGATTTCCTTTTCGTCAAGAGGTTTTAAAAAAATAGAACTTAAATTCGAATCTTGTTTTGCATTTGATTTAATAGTATGATGTGCGTTTGTTTTATTACCAACATTTATAAAATAATTATTAAAAATTTCACTTATCTTTTGACCATCAGTATATGTACAACCTTCATGTTCTATTTTGTTAATTTCATTTGCTTCTACATTGGCAAAGCGAGAAGAAATAACATTCCACGTTGCTTTATTCTTATTTTTACTACTTTTAATATACCTTACATTATTTATTTTATGCGATAATTGAATACAGTTTTTCAAAATTCTATTATTTTTTTTTAGTTTAGATTTATTCTTGGACTTATTGTATTTGCAAACGAAGATAAAGCTTCCTTTTAGTAATACAAGAAGTTTTCAGACCTTTTGTAAACCACCTCAATTTAGCATTAGTATTATTTACTT
This sequence comes from Ephestia elutella, assembly GCA_018467065.1. NCBI lineage: Eukaryota > Metazoa > Arthropoda > Insecta > Lepidoptera > Pyralidae > Ephestia > Ephestia elutella. The sequence goes on from CM031575.1 coordinate 7,711,871, forward strand.
TAACTTTTATAACTGGGAAGCAAAGGTTATAAAACAGACAAAAGGTTTCATAGAATTCTGCAAAAGCTGTTGAGAATTTACTCTTTTCTAAAACATTTAAAAAGCTTAAATTAGATATACAATCACAAAACTTTTCCATGTTTCTTTTACTATAATCACGTTTATATTCAAACCATGTGGATAAAACTCTAGGACTAGTAACTTTTATCAAAATTGTTTGGGCTGTTTCATGATCAGACAAACCCATTGGTAATACTTCAGCTAATACATTCTTTATATTACTAGCAATCTGATCAAGACAAGAATTATCTCTAGTTGGTGACCAGATAATTGAGGCTTGCAATCATAATTCTGTAAAATACTAATTAGATTTTTGGAAAAAGAAGTATCCTTAAGTACGTCTATATTCCAGTCACCACAGATGATTATTTTAAAAGTTTTATATTTGGCCATAATTATATGAAGTACCTTATATACCCCGCAGTGGGTTCGAGTACGTGTTAGGTTCAAGTGAGTTCATTTTTTTTTATTTCTTTCGCAAACTAGCTAAGCTTTACACAGTTCCCGTGTAATATTTTCCTGAAAAAAAAAAATGTACCCGCGTGGTCCACCTGTCAAGACCCTCATGGTCTTGAAAAATCATGTGGCTGAGATCAACATTTTTTTATAAATATTTATGAGCAATATGATCATGATAAATATAAAAAAAAACAACTAAGTACACAATTTTTCAATTCAACGGAATATGTAAAACGTTGTCAAGTTTCCATGTACGTGAATACTGCCACCATAAAACAAACAAAAGTTTATGTACTTCAGTAAAAAAACATACATATAATCTTGTTTTTTAAACTTGTAACTCTGATAAACATTTTTTTTATCTGAATTTTTTGAACAACAAACGTTTAAGGGTACATTGTGTACAAGACATCTTATGTTTTATTTTCATGTATTATTTTTTAGCAAGTTGCAAGAAGCTATCGCAAATTGGACTTATTTTAAGTCTCCAATTTTCAAATACAGGATTTTTTAAACTACTTACTGCAGTATTTAGCTGGGGGTAATATTAATATTTGAAATTTCTTTTTTTTAATTTGTGTCAAATTTACTGCTCACGCAGGTTACAAGTTTTTTTATTTTTTTTTATTAAAGATGGGTTTGCTCTTGACCATAATCTTGCCTGAGGACAGAGATGAGGTCTACGATGTAGCGAGCTTACCCAGAAGCAGCCTATTCACTCTGGTTTTAAAGAGAGTCAGGTTGTATGTGCTCGGGAACACAGACGCAGGCAGGGAGTTCCATTGCTTTGCTGTGCGCATCAAGAATGATGACGAAAAGCGCTTGGTGCGGTGCGGGGGGAATATTATTATAAAAATAGCATTTCTTCATGATTATTTGTCAATGTATAAGTTTTGATTCCTTTTTAAAATTGGATTTGCAAAAATTTGCGGATATCGTTTGATTGTGTTGGCGATTTTTTATTTAGCAAATTGGTCCCACTGCTAGACAAAAGCCCCTTTACTTGTTAGTTCACCAGTTAGCTCATTTTAAGCCAAGTTTTGACCAAACTTGGACATTTAAAATTACTAAACTCCCGTTTGGGAATATGTTCGGACCCCTTCCGGGATGACGCTCAAAAAAGTCTCAAAAAATCCCTAATGGGAGAGCCCGGAAATCCTGGAAAACCTGGAATTTAATGTTATATTCCGCGGTTTTACTATTATATCTCGAAAAAGACCCACAATTTCGAAAACCTAGTCCTATTAAAAGTTTTAGAGCATCAAATTTTTGATTTTATGAGACTAAATGCATATTTTTGGACTACTCGGTCCCATACAAGCGTGCTCACCGAAGTTTAACAAATCCTACAGTTATTTTAAACTAGCTTTTGCCCGCGGCTTCGCCCGCGTAAATTTCCCACGGGAACAGTGCTTTTTCCCGGGATAAAAAGTAGCCTATGTGCTATTCCAGGTCATTATCTACCTCTGTACCAAATTTCATCGAAATCCGTCCAGTAGATTTTGCGTGATTGAGTAACAAACATCCTCACAAACTCACAAACTCACAAATTCACAAACTCACAAACTCACATCCAAACTTTCGCATTTATAATATTAGTATGGATGCGAAATTTTAGACATGTGCGAGAATGTATGTTTAATCCCCGACCTACGCAAAATCTACTAGACGGATTTCAATGAAATAAGTAACTAAGTTTAAATCTAAAATGACCGAGCTAAGTTGTTGCCACTGCTCGGGGGATCTTGCCTCGAGCTCTTTTGTCATTAGTCGTCGGGACTAGTGATGTGCCGTTCCCGAAATTTTCCAAAAATCAGCGTATAGTTTCTTGGAAATTTCTCGGAAATATTCTTGAGAACGGAAAATTTTCTTAAAAACCCGCGAAATTTCTGAGAATTTTCGGAATTTTTTAAGGAAAACAATTTTCGGGAACAGTAAATTTCTCGGCGGCACGTCGCTAGTAGGGACCCAACATGTGACATAGTACTTACGAAATACAATCTGAATTTCAAACGCCACACGGGCTTTCACATTTTTTTTTTCGAATGAAAGTTCAACAAAATTCAACTGAAATGTTATCTAAAATGTATTTTTTGTAAACTAGAATATAAATGCATATTATCACTATTTAGGTATGTCACTCAGATTTACCCGTATTATAAAATGTTAAAGCTCTTTGCACGTGCTTCGAACAAGCAACGATTTAACATTTTTAGCGAAAATATTTTTTTTTTATGAGAAGTTAATACCTATAAGAAAAGAATTTCTGGTGCTTGATTTATACGAAAATGATACCAGACATGATATATTTATTTATTTAAAAGCTGTTAAAAAAGCTGTTACCCGCGGCTTCGCTCGCGTGAGTTTCGCTTAGATGAAAAATCTTTTTGTGTTCCAAACTGTAGTAACCTAAACTCCAGTACTCAAAATTTCAGCCATTTGGTTATCCCGTGTCTCGCGGGAATATATGTTGATGAACGGGAACAGATGTTCCAGATCTTTAATATTTATACGTCAGTAGAAAATGCTCATCAGGTTGAACGACTTTTGCTAAGGCGCCATTTCCATATATGTAATAGTGTAGCTGGTCTCTTGGAGTTCTTCATCAGATGTTCCTGATCTTCGACAGAAAACGCTCGTCAGATTGATAAACTTTTGCAAAGGTACCATTTTCATATTTCTTATAGTTTAGCTGTTCTGTTAAGGTTCTTCATTAGGTGTTCCAGTTTTCAAAATCAATTATAGCCTATATGTTGCCCAGGCTTAAAAGCTATACAACAAAAAAAGTTTCATTCAAATCCGTCTAGTAGTTTTTGCGTGAAACGCGTACATATATACAGACAGACAGACAAGAAATTCCAAAAAAATATTTTTGCTTTCTATTATTCTTTTTAGGTGTCCCTCTATCCATTTCAGTCAAAAATACTAAATGTACAGACAAAATATTTTTACTGTTTTATTATATGTATAGAAATTATAAATATGACGTACAAACAGTAAACTTAACGACGTGTGGCTTTCTCTACCAGTCAACCATTAGACCAAACAGAGACAAGATGCAACAAAATACTATTAAAAACTTACTCACAAAATAATAATAATAGAATTTATATCACTTTTATAGAGAGTTTTCTACCTAGCTTTTGCCGCAGCTTTGCCGCGGAAACAGTACTTTTTCCCGGGATGAATAATAATAATAAAGTTAATTTATTTTCTCCACAATACAAGAAAAACTAGGTACAATTATTTAGTACAAATATAGGGGGATCTATATTAGTAGTTGTGGAGACTGGTGCCCGTGCTAGGTTCCGAAGATTCTGTGTTATGGATCGCCAGGTCTCGCCCAGGACAGGTACCCTATGTCCTTCTCAGTACTTCTAACTATGTGTATGCATGTGTATGGCTCAGTAGATGAAGCGTGAAGAGGTAACAAACAAACAAATAAACTCACTTTTGCTTTTATAATATTAGTTAGTATTTAATTAAGAAAATTGATAGTTTTTGTGTAGCTTTAACCGTTTTCATAATCAATTTTAAAAACTCAATTTGATAAATAAAAGGAGTGGATAGGGAGGTTTGGTAAAACAATCATTTCTCGACGTATTTCCATACAATTCAAGCTACATAATATGAAAGCTACATTCATTCATTCATGCCAAGTTTCACGTTTTCTTCCATTAATTGATTTTTGTTTGGACAAGGAGCCGTCCTAAAAAAAAGCAATAAGGTTTTTACAAGATATATATAATTAAATAAATAATATTCTAAAAACACTTATTAATTTTAAAACCTTTTCGTGTTAACAAACCAAAAAATAAATTTAATTTATAGTATACAATAGTGCTAATGTTGCTTTACAATGAAATCGTTATAGCTAATAGAACTCTATGCATTTTAATAAATAATGATGTGAAATAATATTTCTGCACAAAAACTTTTGACCTATCGTATATATTTTTATGTTACTTGGTAGGTATTAAAAAAACATTGCCTACAAAATTGTTTTTTTTTTATCATAAATCAAAAGCAGCAAGAGAACGCTGCTAGTATTCTGGGCACGTTGCTGTCGCTCGTTAGAAGATTATTTCTATTAATAATTTAATTTGTATTTTTGTTTTTATTCAGAAAAATTTGTTATTATCAATTGTACCTACCATGTTTTATGCAAATAAATGACTTTAAATCAAGAGTTTTTGTTTCACAAGTGAATTTGAATTTAATGAATCTTGTCATAAACCATTAGTGGAGTAATAATTATCACGACACCAATGTCTTACTTACTAAAAATGGCTTAAGTCTGAAGTCAGCCATTTTCTTAACTCTCATTTTATACATATGACTGGTCAATAAGTACATAATAGGGCATACTAGGAGGAAAATTTGTAGTCGCAAGAAGAATATCATATCAATGGAAACATTCCAAGTGTTAGGCAACGTTATGGAGTACATCATAGTTTCGCGGAAGTAAGGAATGTTTTTGACCATAACGGTGGCTTCTCCAAATATTCCCATGGGATAAAGTATGATCCAAGCCGAATACCGCAGCCACGTCAAAAGAGATATTTCCTTTTCCACTAGCTGGGATATGTAGTATGCGTGTCTGAAAATAATATGGACAAATATGTATTACTAATATAATAAATTCGGAAGTATACTTACAAACTTGTAGAATATGATAAGTGCCTTACTTTAAGATTTCAAAATTATAAAATATCCAATTAAGCGACTTTAAACTTCTTTAATCCTAATAAGTATTATCAGGACTGAAAAAATTGTATATTCTCCGTTTAGATTATGCTTTAAATTTATTTTATCTAAGTTTCCCCAAACCGGATGTTTGAGTACCTGCTGATTTAATTAAATTATATAAAATACTAATTTATCTTTATTTCACCTCCCACAAAACTAAACTTTGAAAGCTAAACTGCATGTTTAGGGCAACTAGAGTAGGTACCAAAGGGGTGGGTGTTTAAGAAAATGCTAAAAACCTAGCTGTTATTAATAATCTCTCCCTCAGCCGAAAGACGTCCACTGCTGGACAAAGGTCTCCCCCAAGGATTTCCACGTGGACCGGTCCTGCGCTGCCCGCATCCATGCGCGTTCCGCGACCTTCACCAGGTCGTCGGTCCACCGAGTGGAAGGCCTGCCAACACTACGTTTTCCGGTTCGTGGTCGTCTGTGGTCGGTTATTATTAATACTTAATATAAAACACCAGACTCATGTGGAATTAAAAACTCACCTTATAACCTCAATGGTACTCCATACCACGTACAAGTAAGGTACGATCGCTTTCGATTGCATCCTAGGTTCGGGATCAATCATTATGAAAAGTATAAACAATCTGCCCAAGAGCTGAAAAAAAGCCACGGTTGGAGCACCCTGAAAGAAAATACGGTATTTTTTAAATATTTCATATTTGAAACCCTTTCTTCATATAAAAAATTAAATATAAATAACCTATGTTTACCCTACACAAGTTATTTTCATTAATTTCTTTGTATGTTATGTATTTCTCTCTAGAATGCTGCCCTGTGCTGTGGCAAAGTTCCCAAAAAATTGGATGGATGTTATTTCACAATAAAACAAAAATATTTTACCTTAGTAAATCCAATGATAGGATGTATAATTTCTAGTATTTGCATGACATGTAGTAATTTTACAATAGATCCTAAATGATCATAAGTGAAGGCGAACGAATCATACCCAAGTATACTATAATGCGCTGCCGTCAGATAAAGTACATATAGAAATCCAAAAGTTTGAACCAAGTTAAAAAATATTAGGTATTTTAATTTTGATTGACCTGAAAAGAAAAGACTCTAGATAAAGCTTAATTGTTAAACACATTGCACTGAACATAAAATTATAATATTATCCTACTAGTAACGATAGGGCGGTGGAAGTGGCCAAATACTGGTCGAAAAAAATCTAATTTGTGCCATTTCGACTCGAGATGATGATGATGATGATCCTACTTTTAGATCTAGTTGCGAAAGTTTGGATGTTTTGGGAGTTAGTGATGTCACAGGATCTCCTACACGGATTTCGATGAAATTTGGTATCTTCTTCTTCTTCTCTCAGCCGAAAGACGTTCACTGCTGGACAAAGGCCTCCCCCAAGGATTTCCACAACGACCGGTCCTGCGCTGCCCGCATCCATTCGCAACCCGCGACCTTCACCAGGTAGTCGGTCCACCGGAAATTTGGTATACGGGTAGAAAAATACCAGGAATAGCACAGAGGAACTTTCTATCCAGAAATTCCTACGGAAGCGAAATCCCGAGGGGCACGGCTTGAAGATTAAACTAGCAACCCAGGGCTTAGCTCCCGATTTACCGAGGGAATTTTGGAATAAAAAGTATCCTATATGGTATTCCCGGTATTCTTCTATCAGTGTATCCATCCATTTAATTTAGCGTGGTTGATTCACAGGGTTATTGTAAAATCGTCTCTAGAGTTCATTCGGTACTTAAACAACATCCAAAAAACTTACGAGTACAATCATCGAAACTTTCGCATTTATTATATTAGGGTGATGTGAAAGTGTGCTTGTTTTTTTTGTTTGTTTGTTCTTCTTTCACATAAAATTCAAGCAATGGATTGGTGGGATTTTTTTTGTGGAGATAGTTGGAGGGCTGGAGAGTGACATTGGCAACTTTTTGACGTACAGGCAATTACAGCTAGTTGGAGATGTTTAAGAAAAAATGTATGAGAGCTCCTTTAATATTTTTTCAATTTTTGTCTCTTTGTATGTCACGCACACGCATCACACGAAAACTACTGAATACATTTTAATTAAAACTAAACTAAAATAAATAAAAAAAAAACTTAATAAAAATAATTAGATTTAATTGAGATTTAAATGAGATTTAATTATTAAATTAATTAGATTTATTATAATTATAATTTTAGACTTTGCACGGCCAGTTTAAGGCTAATGTGATGGACCATATATTTAATGTAACAACTAATGTAACCACATTTCTGCAAATAAAGGAATTGAATTGAAAATTGAATTGAATAAATATTTTTGTAGGTATTAAAGCCCACATTTTATTGAAACTTACCTTCTAAAGAATTTGTTCCAGACTTTTTAGCTCCTTTTAATATTCGTTCCTGAATATTCGGACATGAATCATCAACTCGCGGTTGAAAGTTTTTTAACATCGTCAACATTTTTGTATGTGCCTGTAAGCAGAGATGTTAAAAGATGTTAGGTTGCTAACAAAGTGACATGCTTAGTTGTATACAGTGTTGTTTATATAGGACACAAGTAGTTGCTATGTAATAAGTTCCATAAATGAAAATGTTCCATACGGTTTGTTAAAAAAACAATGTCTTCTATGAACTTGGTACCTAGGCATTCATTTTATGTGTATTTTATGGTTTGACTTTGTTTAAAGCAATATAATGAATACGATAGCGAAATTGCATCCTGAAGCAACTGAGATTCCGTTTTCAACCTTTGTTTCTTCTCAAAATATCTTTCAAATTCCGTTGTTCCGCCTTTGGAACATTTTTTTCTACAACGACTAAAATTACCTATAGAAATACCCCTTGATAGCGATATTTGTCAAGTCATGTCAAATGCTTTAAGTAAAATCAGTGTTATCCAGAGAGATCTGTAAGGATTGTAGCAAGTGGAAATCGCTAGTCTCTGCCTACCCCTACGGGAAAAAGGCGTGATGTATGTATCTATTATACACTCTAGAGGAACAAATAAATAATTGGTCAAGTGCGTGTCGGGCCACGAACAATGTAGGGTTCCGAAGGTACCTATCCTGTAGAAATGCGGACACATGAACTTATATTTACTTCCACTTTTATATAACTAATGAAAATAACCTAAGTATATACCATCATATAGAATGAAAATTGTTCCTACGAATATTTTTCATACTAAAATCAATTTTGTAAGTTTATCGTCTATTACTCATTAACGTGTAAAGTCTACATAGCCGTGATAATTTTCCTTTTAAATTCATTATATTTGCTAGTTATTATAATTTGTTTCATGTATCCACCCTCCACTATTTTCTTGTTCGAGGGGGGGGACACTTGACTCTAACAAAATTTATCACTTTAAAGTTAAATATTTCGCACACGGATCCCTTAATCAAAAAATTTTCTTCAGACACTCATAATATTTTTAAAAGACCTATCAAATGATACCCCACACGATGGTATAATCGAAAGAAAAAAAAATCATCCCCACTTTAGGTGTAGGGGAGGCCCCCTAAAAAAAAATATTTTTCCTAATTTTATTCTACAGTTCGCTCCGCGTAATAAATATGTATATCTCTACCAAATTACAGTTTTCTAGTACTCGTAGTCTCTGAGATTAGCCGCAGACAGACGGACGGATGGACGGACGGACGGACGGACGGACGGACGGACGGACAGACATGACGAAACTATAAGGGTTCCTTGTTTACTTCGGAACCCTAAAAAAAGATAATTACAATAATTTTCGTTGACTCTTTCCTTTATTTGGTTGGTTCTACTATTACTAAGCCCTTTTATAGAAATCAAAACAAAACATAGTCAACAAGCCTACTCACGCTACAGAGTATTTAGCCAACAACGTCACGTTTAACCCTCTTGCGATGACATGGTTGCACAATAGAGTAAACAATTAAGTATTCTGTCAACTGAAAATTAGTACATAACAAGCAATTAACTTCAGATGAATAGTGTCGTAAAAAAACAACTCATAAAAGAAAAAAATGTATTTTTCAGTGGGAAAACATTGTGAGGAAACTTGCACAAAAGCAGACTGTTCCTATTCAGTTTACTAGTGTGCTAGATGGCAGCGAATTGTAAAAATCAAAACCTAAGTTATCTATAACACACTCTTAAATGAAGAACTAGTAATGATCATAACCATTAAACATTACGAAGTCTGCCAAAATTTCATGAGAATTCACTGATAAATGTATGGAAAAAATAAGAACTTCGATGGATACGACATTTAAACTTGTTACGAATGTTAGAAAACCATAAAAGATTATTTAGAGTAGCTTAACACTTTACTGGACGGTAAACTGCTATAGCAGTAAAACAATTAAACTTCTATTGTGTCTCGTTTACTGTCCTGTAAAGTGTTAATACTGCTTCTAAATGTATTTATGTATGTAAATGTTATTGATTGAGTTGAGGTAGTCAATTAGATTTCTGAATGAGGCTTGGTCAGAAGACCTAATCTTCTTCACATGTCAAAAACTTGCGTTCAAAATAATCTTAAATATGAGTTTTCGAAAACTACAGCCAAATAAGCTAAATAATTGTGAGTGAAACCTTCATTCCCAAACAAATAATGAGAACAAGACACAATATTTAATTCAAAAAGTATGTTTTATTTACTGCACAAAAATACTTACCTTACGAAAGAATATTTATATCCATCCAATCCAATTTTCACTTGTGAAATGATTTTTAATTTTTAATTTCTGAAATTATATTGATAATTTGGATACCTATACGTTATTCACACATAAAGACTTATTTGTGAATGACGACAAAGATGTCACAATTTCGTCTTGAATCGTAAAAAGTAAACGTGCGTCTTTTACTGCCTAACAGCGATTTTTTTTTATCTTATTGTTATAAATGCCTTTTTACCACGCTTTATCTACTGAACCAGTCTTTCTGAAATTCCTCATACACATAGTTAGAAGTACTGAGAAGGACATAGGGTACATTTCAACCCGGGAAAAAGCACTGTACCCGGAGGAAATTCACGCAGGCGTAGCCGCGGGCTAGTTTCTTATATTGGCAAGACAACAATGCCATCCGCATTCGCTCTATTTTTCTGCTTAAAAATTGACCATAAAATAATTCGAATACAGAATATAAATCAGTCCATCATGTACCTATTTCCGATCAAAATTATCAAACAGCGCCGTGCATTGCCGATGTTCTGTGAACATATTATTATTTAAAGAAATGAGGGATTTTCCGAGACCCTAATTTAAAAAAAATAGATCCAGATGACTTCATAGATCGCGCTTAAGCAAAGGCGAGAGAAAAAATTCCATACAAAAAGCAAAAATTCACGGGATTGGCATTTAAAAAAATAAAACTTAGTAAAAAAAACATCTAAAAAAGTATCAATATTGTGATTTGTGCAACTGTCTAACTGTTAGGTGATTTTTTATCTGCCTCTGGCTGCCAATAAAAAGCGCACAATATAGGTACAGCCATTATTACAACTCGGCTTTCAATAAAACTCCATCTGTTGAGATTTTTATATAGTTTTTTTTTCTTAATTAGCTGTCAGAAAAATCGCTCATTGCACTGCATATTCGTAAGGCACAAAAGTAGTGTATTTTTTCTTTGACAAAAGAGGGAAAAAAATAGATTTTCTATGTTACGGTCCAAATTTTTAAGAAAAGATAATGATGATTTTTGATCCTTTCAATGTCTCAGATGACTAGGAGTCTGTGCTAGGGTCCTATTTTGCTCCTATAGACATATACCTATAGGAGCAAAATAATCGTAACCAAGTTCCAAGTCACCAAGAAGTAAATTAATTCGTTCGTGTATATCGATGTCAGTAGTATTGTCTTGATTCTTACATACACGACTGTAAGTTTCATTGAAATCCATAGGTACATGATATGAAATAATGTATAACTGTAGTAGATACATAATTTTATGTCTGTACCTACCATGCATTCTTTTTACAGACTAATTTTTGCAGTTTTGACTAAGTAAATTTCGAGTTCAAGTAGGAACCATATGTATTTCTATTCGGGACAATGGTATCCAACCTTCTTTATTAATGATATAATGCCGTACAATTTTGAGACAATCGGCTGTGTTGTGTAAGTAAAACCTAAATATAAAACAAATAAACAGATTTTTTAATTAACGAAATATTGCCAAAATTAGTTCTAATTTCCATTTCACTTAATAATAATTAAGACAGCGAATTTTGTTGTCCCCAAAAGTTGTACATTGCTACATTTTTTTTCAAGGGCGGTATAACAGGACCCTGTTAACTTGTATAACTCTAGCTTGTACCCGCGGCTTCGCTCGCGTGAATTTCCCACTGAAACAATACTTTATCCCGGGATGAAAGGTACTTACCTACCCTATGTCCTTCTCAGTACTTCTATGTGTATGCAAAATTTCATGAAGATTGGTTTAGTAAGTTTAATCATTGTGCCTGTATCTATGGGTTTAGCTAAAGTGTGAAGAGGTAATAAACAAAAAACCGGCCAAGTGCGAGTTAAACTCGCGCTCCGAGGGTTCCGTACTCGCACATCACACATTACACTAGTTTACAATTTTTTTATTTTTTTTTATACCCTCAAAGCTACTAGGTTTTTTTGATAGATCTATATATGTGGAATATAGGTTCCATAATGAACTTTCCTCCTATCACGTAAGATTTTAGAGAAAAATTGTGTCAAAAATTCAAAACTATTATTTTTGCTAATATTTTGAGACATCATTAAAATTAGTAGTTCTATAATTTTTAACATGCTTTATAGCTGTAAATATTATAACACTCTTCAATAATATAAAGCAATTCAATTTTAAATTTTACAATTTTTATTTCCTGGAAAAACTTTTTTTGAAAGTTGTGTTAATTTCTCCATACATTTATGGTTATAGTCCTTGTATGGAGAAAATAACACAACTTTCAAAAAATGTTTTTGCAGGAAACAAAAATTGTAAAATTTAAAATTGAATTGCTTTATATTATTGAAGAGTGTTATAATATTTACAGCTATAAAGCATGTTAAAAATTATAGAACTACTAATTTTAATGATGTCTCAAAATATTAGCAAAAATAATAGTTTTGAATTTTTGACACAATTTTTCTCTAAAATCTTACGTGATAGGAGGAAAGTTCATTATGGAACCTATATTCCACATATATAGATCTATCAAAAAAATCTAGTAGCTTTGAGGGTACACAAATTGTGTAAACTAGTGTTATAGCATCACACATTTGGCTTTAACTAAAAGACCAACTAGTTTCAAAAACAAACTTAACTTTGCAGTGCCTCGAGGGCAAAAATAAGTTTGTAATACTTTTATTTAACTTTCAACAACATATTAACAATTTTCAGATGTATTCCTGACAAGTACTGTTAGACCTTACTTTTTGCCAAATTTCATAATTTTAGGTCAACGGAAAGTACCCCAAAGGTTTTGATTGCTGTGTGAAATAACAAAACATGCAAAAAATCACAACATTTACGGTAGTAACTCCTGATCACGTTGACGTATATTTTTTTTTTTTTTTTTGCTGAAAGAGACCATGGATATTACAGCTTGACACCTTTATGCGTTCATGAGAAAAAAAACTTTGACAGATAGAAGGACAGACGGACAACAAAGTGAACTTATAAGGATTCCGTTTTAAGGTACGGAACCCTAAAAATTAACAAACAAAGTTACTTTCGCATTGATAATTAGTTCGGATAATATTAGTTAGGGTAAAACTATAACCTAAATAATATAACAGTTTAAAATAAACGTTCCACTCCCATACTATAAGCAGTACGGAAATTGTTAACCCGCATACAATAGCGTACAGGAGTTTCATCACGCGGACACGATATGGGATAGATCGGCTTCAAACTATTTTGATGAGAGGCCGAGCAACCTTTGAGTAAAAAGTGGATAGAGTAGACATGATTAAAAAGTACATTATATATTATTTATACGAAATTTTGCAGATTGGTTTTATTTATAGTATACATGAGTAATAAGAAAGTAATTCAGGAAATTCCAAAGTGAAATGGGTAAAAAAGGACTTTACGAGAGCGAAGCTGAGAGCAAAAGCTATTGCGCACGCACTTATTATTGTATAATCAATTAACCCTGTAATATCTACATATAAATGCAAATAGTCAAAGTACACTAGAGCAACTCCCAGTCAGAACAAATTTACGCCTTGCCACTTTGACGTAACATTCAAATTAGTGAACCTGACCCCTGACGACGTACCAAAATTTTTAACATTTTTGTGAATGACGTAGGTAGCGTCGAGTCGAAAATCATACTTCGCAGTCAGTTTTTAAACCTGGCGTACAGGTCGCCGCCACAAACATTTGGTAAATTAGTAAGCTAAAATACTTATCGCAAGTAAGTTTATGTTTTTTTAAATTATTATTGGCCTTCTTACACGCTCTTACAGTTCCCATCACGTAAAAAGGCCGCTGGTAGGGTGAGGGGGTGAAACTTGCTGGGTACGACTGACGAACCACCGCGCGCCGAATGTGACCCGCCCGACCCCCGCTTACCGCATAGACCGATATATCGCCTACTGCGCAGCTTAACCGCCAGCGGACTTTTTACGTGACGGCAACTATACTTCATTCACTGCCGAATAATTTTGCATGCACGTGGTGCAGAAATACAAGTTAACTTCTATTTAGAATTTCTTTGCTCGGGACTTTGTTCCAGCGGGGTCTTCGGGAAATCATTTCTTAGTGCTCTCAGTATTTCCTCTACACTCCCTAAGGAACCAACATGCCAAATTTTAGCATCCTACACCCAGTAGTTTCGGCTGTGCGTTGTAAGTCAGTCAACCAGTAACGGAAGAATTTTATATTATACAAGCTTTTGCCCGCGGCTTCGCTCGCATGTGTTTCCCACGGGAACAGTGCTTTTATCCTGGGATCAAAGGTACCCTATGTCCTTCTCAGTACTTCAAACTACGTGTATGCGAAATTTCAGGAAGATTGGTTTAGTAGTTAAAGCGTGAAGAGGCAACAATTAAATAAACAAACAAACTCACTTTCGCATTTATAATATTAGTTAGGAGTTAGGATTAGGATTGATCAAGTCAATTCTTGTCATTTAAGTCAAAGTCTGAACCTCTATTATTTTCCCGTCAAAGTGATTAAATAAATAGTCCCTGTAGTACAGAGTTATTTCGTAATTACGCAGCTTTATTGCTCAGACAGGGCAGTGGAATGTTTTGGTCTAGCATGCACTGGTCTAACCCTAGGTCATCGTGCAGCTAATATCCCCTTATAACTTAACCAATGACCTCCGTGAGGTATTTCTAGACGAACTAAATTGGTTTAGTTCATATTTAGCAAGTAGTTCGTAACTTGCTAATCAGTTTGTTATTACTTGCTAGGAATTATTTTCTCAATGCACATGCACATTATACAGGATGTTTGGGTTAACAACTGTAACCTAAAAAAAAATCAGCTGTTCCATACTTTTAACAATACCTTTTTTTTTTTTTTTTTTTCGCAGGGGGAAATGCATTTACACACTGAGTGTGGGACTCCCGGGCCGCTAGTCGGCCCAGACTACCCACTAAAACCCCCTGCGGCGTTTCCGCACCTGCCGTTGGTGGGGGCGTCATGGGATCGCGAACATTACTTGCCTAAAATGAATAGAACAGCTGTTTTTTTTCTGAGATTTCAGAGTCGGTCCGATACAAAAAATTGCTCATATTCATGAGTACTTTCATCCCTAGAGAGTTTGCAGGTGTTAACCCAAACACCCTGTATATCTTCTTAGTGCAATTGTGAAGTCCAATTATCTATGTAAGTACCTACACATCTCCATGTGTAGGTACTTACATAGATAATTGGACTTTTTAAATGAATTTATAAGTAGTATATGTCACAACATTATTATCGTACATATTGTATTGTTTCCGGTTTCTTATTTATATTCTGTAGGTTGGTAGTTAACAATGAAACTACATTAGCTTGTTGGTAGCTCTACTAGTCTGCACGAAGCAGGAAAATAACAAAAGGTATTTATATATATACCTATATTTTATTTTTATTTTTTATCTTATTTATTTATGAATTCAACACCGTTACAGATTGGTAGGTACTTAAATAGTAGATTATACGATTAGAAATGCCAATTATAGAATTCTTAGTAATACCTAAGCTGAAAGAAACTTTATAACTTATACAGAGTAAGCGGTAAACAAGAAACATATCTACTTACAAATTTTTCTTTATATATGTAATGTAAATACATAAATATATGAAGCCAAATCACAGAAATTGATTTGAAATAGTTTCCATGTGTTATGGGGTGCTAATTTGCCCATTCTATATTTTATACTAATAGGTATTATGATATTACTTTAAAACCAGCCAAGCTCAGATCATTTTCGATTTTGACTTGACCGATGATCGAATCTGGGTCCTCTTCCAGCATTGGACTTGTAGGATAACAAAACCATACCCAGAGGTATTCAAATCGTATTTCCAATAAAGGCCTGTATTCAATTCACTAAAATACCATCATATCAATGACGCGGGCCATTATGCCCAATTAGCTATGTAGATTGGTTTGACTAGAATACTGGTGGTTTTGGCCATGCACCTAATTTTGTATATCGGACAACTGACCACCACCAGCTCGTGTACAAAATGGTCACGATTTTCCTGTAGGGATGTAATCATGAACCCTTTTAGTTAGTTATCGATACTTTAAACAAACTTATTGAAGGCATTCACCTGTCGCTGACAACTAATTTGAAAATTTTATTTTTCTTGAAAACCATTTATGATGTAGTTTTAAAGAAATTTTCGTATTTTTCACATTGCTCAGCAAAAGTCTTGTGCCTCTTTATTTTCAGCCAAACAAAATTCAAATTCAAGGCAAGTACAGTACAATCGTTGCTTCTTATTAATTTTGTGTTTATTTTTAGAAATAGCTAGGTACTTTAGTATCTATTTTTGTATTATTTACTTTTTAATATTATTTTGTAACTATGTCACTTTAACATACCATGAAGTAAACATAAGTATACTTTATTTACTATGTATACTTTATTTTGATTTTTCTTTAAACCTTTCGCTAAACTTTTCAATCAAGGAAAATTGTCATGTTAGTGGATAACGACAAAATAATCTAATGTGAATCAATGACATTCTTTCTAAAAGATAATTGATGAAAAAGTTTTACGTGATAGATTAGGTATTTTATAATATAGGTACTTACCTACTTTGGTTTTTACATTGGATTACTATTACTATTATTACTATGTTTTTTCTTCTTAGCAAGAGCTGGTATTTTTATACCATTTACGGGTGTGCACCAAGTAAATGGTATATGCTAATTTTATGGTCCTAAGTTTGTCTGTCCGTTTTCGTCAATTTGTAAAAATTTCCTAACAATGCGGCAGGTATTTAAAATTGCTGCCTTTTGCATGGGTATGTATATAGAGGGTTTCAGATCAAGGATTTTAATACTGTGATGTAAATATTTTACTATTTACTTTATAACTAATATACCTACCTACATCAGCATACTATATACTTTAACATTCAATAACGGAGTCACTAATAAAAAACAAAATATGCTCTATTTAATTATCGGCATCGACATAGCTGTGTCAAACTCTATGTTTCCAGATGTGACGTCACCGCATAGCATGATCGAAGCAGAGGTCGACGGTGGCGGCGGCGGTTGCTTGCCGTCGTCATGGTAAAGCCTAGAGCACACTTACATAACTATAAATTTAGGTTTATTATTTGTAATATTCCTT
The DNA here is from genome assembly GCA_018467065.1 of Ephestia elutella. Classification (NCBI taxonomy): domain Eukaryota; kingdom Metazoa; phylum Arthropoda; class Insecta; order Lepidoptera; family Pyralidae; genus Ephestia; species Ephestia elutella. Next base: position 7,728,886 of record CM031575.1, read on the forward strand.
AATATTTTATAATGGTGAAAAATTCAGCTTTCACTGTTAACGAAAAGAGTGGTTTGAGAACTATGAACAGACAAGTTTATGCACTCTGCTATGGAATGTCTAAGTACGAAATGTCTATGTACGTTAGTTCTAAAGTATCCAATATCGAACTATGCAAGTATGATGTACGTTAGTTCTAAAGTATCTTAGTACTGAGTATTCCAGTGCTAAAGTTTATGAGAGCGAAGTATGAAATGTCGATGTATGGTCTAAAGTACCTAATTATGGTCTTCAATAAATGGTTATTTATTTACATACCAAAAGTAAAAAATCGACGAATCATGAAAAGATTATGTACTTAGTTGACAACAGAGTATGTGTCGTATTGTACCAGCTTTTCTCGGTTTCCGTTTAGCAATAAGCGTGCACAAGATAATTTAAAAAGTATTTATGTCCCCTGACAAAGTGATCATACTCCGATAGCCTGTTATTTACTAAATTAACTGTTGTTTGTGTTTCCAACCAGTTTCATTGTGAAGAAATTGATTTATTCGGGTCGGTAGAACTTGCATGCCACTCGATAAAATAACGAACAAGTATCGTATTAAAAAAAAAATATTCATGAGGCCTACGTGTGCAAACACCCTTAGATCCGTATCTTTAGCGCCATTACTCGGCGTTCGGCGATTTGAGCTGATTGCACTGGAATCGTTTGGCTGCCGTTTAATTAATGCACGGGAAATAAATTCATGCTGTTTCTGGAATTTAATGTTCGTACTTAGGTAGCACGTGTATAACCTAATCAGGGTTTGGTGGAGACTAGCGGAGAACATAGTATTTACTTAGGTTCTTATCTAATCAAACTAAAAATTCATTTATGTTATTTTTTAAATTGAGTTCTAGTATGTCCGAAGTACGGAGAATGATTTATATTATGGCTATTCAGCTTGTAATATCCCAACTAAATCGTAAACCACTTGAAAAAATGTATTGTTCATGTGATCCGTATTCACGATCCGATAAAAGTTCTTGGAATATGAAGGCACATGGTTTTATCAATTTATTTATTCCTTAAAATTGTACCTTTTCTTTCGCAAATATTATCTATTACAAACGCCTACACTTTCAGTTATAGCAAAGATGTTGTTATGTTACCTGGCTCGTGAAATTCTCCAGTATACAATATTTATAATAGAAAGTGCTTGCTCTGAGACCGATTTCTAGTGTATATGCTATTCTCTACAAATTCTGATGATTGAAATTCAGTTGGTGCTAGAAGAATATTTTAGTAGTACCAACCTCAATCTGGAAATAGTCGTCTATGAAGTGAAGTTTTGTCTATAATGTTTGATGCAATAAAGAGTTTTTAGGTACTTACTTACTTATAAAAGCACTAAAAAGTTGTTAAATATTTTATGATAGCGAAAATGTTAATACTTGTAGAGTTTGTTGCGCTGCCTCTTCTCTACTTGCGCTTTGGAGGCGGTGGTAACCTTACCTTTAAGTAATTTTATGACGTCATCTAACTATAAAACAAGAATATGACCATTTAAAAGTGCTATTTTTAAGCCTATTTAAATAAGAACAATCGACTTTGACTTATATAATATATACTTAGAAAACGCCACCCGAAAGTGTAACCAGTCTGTAATTAGCGTGCATGTTCGACATTTTATAGAAACTTTTCTGCCGTGCCCGTAGGGTTTGACCTCTCGCTATGACTCTTCAGACTCAGTTTCTTCGGAAACCCAAACGAAAGAGATAAAGATATTTACATATGTATTAAGTATAAATATAATAATATAATAATATGATTTATTTTCTCACCACAATATTCAGAACTTATTCTATCAGTATAACTAGACTACAATTAATTAAAACAAATTGATATTGTGGGAGACTGGTGCCTAAACTAGACAAAAAGTCTGTATTTCAGGACACCAGGTCTCCACTCCAAGGGATGACAGTTATAAGTGCACATAACCAATTAATTATAAATAAGCAGAATCATTGTACGATTATAAGTTATAACAATCCAAAAGTTAAGAATATAGGTAAGTGGTAGGCTTTGATTTTTTGTTGTGTGTGTGTAGTGAAGTGTATGTGTGTAAGTAGGTAAGTGAGTACGTAAGTATAAATACTTGATACAACTTCTGCTCATATCCATATTTTAAGGGTTCTATGCCTCAAAAAGAAAAAAACAAACCCCTGGATCTGGATCAGTTATGCCAATTTTTTGTTAAAATAAACATTATACATAGGCACCTAATAAAATACATGTTCAGAGCAAAACGTATTTCCTTCCATCCTATTGAACTCTAGAATGTTTAAATATACAATACTTGTGCCCGCGGCTTTGCCTGCGTGAATGTCCCACGAGTCAGTGCTTATTACGACGAAACTACCTATTACTATTAGAGGACGAACGGTACCCTATGTCCTTCTCAGTACTTCTAACCCGCAATTTCAAGAAGATTGGTTCAGTAAAAAAAGCGTGATGAGGTAACAAACAAATAAACAAGTAAATAAAGCGTCAAGAGGTAACAAACAAATAAATAAGCTCACTTTTGCATTTATAATTTATTAGTTGAGATTCTGCTTTGCATTGAAATACTTGACATTTTGGAATACGCAAACAGTTTCTGTAACCACATTTCAGTTTCCAGAGTACCAAAAGCTAACCGGGGAACTTCGACGAAAAGCGACGTTCTTAATGTGGTTTTCTTAATCAACGTCGCCATAAATTCTACCGAATATTTTCATTTAAATTTTGAGAGCGTTTATTACCGCGCTGCTCGGAAAGTATGCGTTTAATGAAGGAATTCTTGTTCGTGACTGGGAAAATGCTATCAATCCCAACCGAGCTCCTATTATCATATGTACTAATAGGAAACTTTAATACCAAGCTTATTTATGAAAATGAAAGATGAAAACTATAGCGAAATGACAAACAAAATGAAAAATGTGTCTCTTTTATTTCCGTAAACTTTGCAGCGTTAATAAAACAAATTTTATATAAATTTTGTTAAAAACAAATGTCTTCTCAATTTTGTAATACCTACCTCTCTCTCTCAGCCTAAAGACGTCCACTGCTGGACAAAGGCCTCCCCCAAGGATGTTATCCATGGGGGGTTTTGCCGTAATCGCCACGCTTGGCAGGCGGGTTGGCGATCGCAGTGTGATGGCATAGTACGCGGAAAGATGAAAATACCTAATGATTAATACCTACCTACTTGATTTATATTACACGTAACATGTTGCAGTTATAAAAATAAATACAAAAAGGTTATGAACTAAACTACAATTAAAAAACATAGTTACGTTTAATGCTCGCATTACCTGAACTGTGTATGTATATACACAGTTCAGGTAATGCGAGCATTAAAATTAAAAAAAAAAATAAAATTGTCTTTATTTCATCAAAAAGAGTCTTCATTACAAGAAATAGAGTTTGAAATCTCCTTTTAGGCAAAACAATGCCTGTATTAGGAAATTTCGCTCTTCCACAACAATAAAATTCTTTAAATAGGTAATACAACAAATTAATTAATTACATTTAAAGTTATAGTTACATAAGAAGTGACAGATAATGTGTGAAGGTAATTAAGTTTAAAATTATGATACAAAAGTTACATAACGAAAAACAAACAATGAACTACAACAGCTATTTAGTTGCTAGTTTTTTTTTTTATTTAGCTGATAGGTTCCGCCGGGTAAAAGCCTCCCCCTTATCTCTCCAACTACCTCTATCGCTCGCTAAAGTTTATTTATTCATAATTGTCCTATTATGTAAACAATCTTACCATGTCTTTTTATGATTTTACAACAATATAAATTAAAATAGACTTTTTAGGAAATTACTTTCGTGCTTAATAAATGTTTTCCTTTAGAATGTTTAGGTTTGAAATAATATTTGATTTATTTTCAACAAAATTAGAAAAAAAAGTACTATGAAGATTGTTTACATAATTGGACAATTATGAATAAATGGACCATAGCTGCTGCCAGCGCCTATCAAAGGCCGTAGTTGCTAGTACAATAGAGTAATCAACTCATATTGCAATTCTTCTAGTAAGTACCTATGAGGTACTTGCGAAAATGGTCTCTAGGACTAGGAGTCTAAAATGGCCACATTGACGAATCGGAATATAAGCCATTTCCCATTTCCTAAATACTTAAAAATGAATGATGTTATAGGGTCTATTTTTAAATATTTTGGAAATAGAAAATAGATAATATTCCTATCCATCGCAGTGGCCGTTGTAGACTCCCTGTTCGGCATAATCACAGTAAAAGCTCTCCTTGTTACTCACAAAGCTACGTGTGTACCTGGGGAGATCCTGCCTAGCTCCGAGTTCAAATGTCAAAAGAAAATGCGCCAACTCCGCACATTTATCATTCTCCTCTCTCACAAATGATTTTCTTTAGAGTTGGCACAATGTGAGGTTTTCAAATTTCATGCTTGTTTATGTAAACAACGCTAAGGCGTACAAAATGTGTGGGCTTTTAGCTGTCTGCATTAAAAGTTCGAATTAATATTTACAATACGCTTTATGAGTTACTTTATGTATCTGTACCATGTAATTACTTGTGTGCAAATAAAGTATTCTTGTATTGTATGTGTATGCTAATTATATAGTCAAAATTATTTTTATTCGTATAGGCTTAAAAATAGCACTTATAAATCGTCACATTCTTGTTTTTTAGTTAGTAAATTAATTAAAGCTAAGTTTACCACCGCTTCCAAAGCGCAAGTGGAGAAGAGGCGGCGCAACAAACTCCACTGCTGCGTTTTCTCCAAAGACGTCACTTTACAACATATGTCTTACAATTAAATGACTGTATATGTGGACGATAAAGTTATACAAAGCCAAAAAACAAAGTCTTGAAATCATCTGTCATCCATAGTGATTTTTTTCTCTCTGTCCATTCCGACTCGAAAAGAAGAAGTCTCGAAATACAATAAAAAAATATTATCAAAACCACTTTTAAGTACAGAATCCATTATCTAAAATGACCATGAATATTCCAGAATTATTTACAACAGAAATTAAATCCATCATCACCGAGGAAGTTTCTTTTGTGTACGTAATGGCGACGAAAAATGCCACGTCGATATCAAAGCCCTTTGTCAGTCTACGGCGTGGAGGGCTGACCTAATTTCTGGAACAAGCGGTAGGCACGTCCCACGGGAGTGGACTTTGAATATGGCGAATTGAATTTAATATCACTCAGTACTTAAAAGTCCTAAATAAAAAGTTAAAAAAATCAGATAAGGTTCCACTGGGCGAAAGCCTCCCCATTTCTACAACTACTTCTATCGCTCGCCAGTTGTTCAATTCGTCAGAACACCTCATTTTTGGCTTACTTTTTGCTCTTTTGCATAAATAGAAAAAAAACCGGCCAAGTGCATGTCGGACCAAGCATAAAGTAGGGTTCCATAGTCATTTTTTTTAAGTATATATTTTTATTTTATTTATAATTTCAAAAGTATTTATCACAGGATACCCGAAACAATTTTAAATAAGAGTTTCCGCGCTTGTTTCTTTAGGTGAGTGATTTGAAGTTTATAGGTCCAAGACTTTAGAAATTACAGGGGGGGACACCGTGTAAACGACTTTGGCGGGCTATATCTCGCAAATGGTAAATAAAGCTGATAAAAAAGTGTTGTATAGAAACCCTACCTTATTTTCATAGTCCTTTTTAACGATACCCCACACAAGGGGGTGCACTCAAAAATAATTCACCCCCCCCCCCCTTTACATGTATGGGGAGGTACCCTTAAAAAGAGGTAATTTTAATTTTTTGTATTTTAAAAAATGAGATCTATATGTGAAGTATCCTCAAACCAAATTACATGCAAATCAGTCCATAAACGTAGAAGATATTCTGCTCTGACAGACTAGGACGGACGGACTGAACGATCTTATAAGGGTTCCTTGTCTGACTACGGAACCCTAAAAAACAGGCGGCAATGTTTGTCACCAGGATGTTCTCTATGGTTATTAATTGATACGTGTCGTCTCAATGTAAAGGTAAAAGAAATAAAACGACCAATATTCTCTCAATATACTTTGTATAAAGCTTAAATACATGTAAAAGTAAGCGACCGACATTAGAAAATGAAAGAGTTAGGAAAGGAGATAGAAAAATAGAAGGATTTTCACCTATTAAACCCATGATACTAAACTTACGTTACAAAACTAAACTTCATGACTATGATGTCACAATTAAAATATTTAGTCTATTCATTTTACATTATTTCGCGGCATGCTTTATTGTATCTGTGTTATGCCTATATATGAGTACATTAAAATACACTACTCTCCCCCTACCCCCCTCTTCGGCGTCCCCCCTTCCCGCCTTGAAACGTGTCCCTTTTTACAAATTTTGTAAATTCTTAGGAAAACTACAAAAGTTAGGACGAAATGATCAAAGGCTAAATCATTTATCAGTAAATTACCTACAAACAAGTTCCTACATTTATTTTGATATGAGTTATAGTTTCGAAGCTATGGTGTGTCAAAGTTTACTAAAAATCAGCACTTTAGCAAAAATAAATCTTGTTTCAGAAGGAACAATTATGTTTTACATACATATTATTTTTTACAAGGAAGGAGATAAGATTAAATTTATTATTTGAAACAAATTAGTATCGTCAACATTATCTTCTACAGTTTTGCTTAAGCAACCAAGGCCCCCTGATAATGTATAGTATACACATGGTGGAGCAACTCAATTCAGCTTTGACTCATCCACTTCACACGCTTTTTCGTAGCTATACATGACAGAATTTTCAGTATCGACGGAGCTGGTGATTCTGCGGTGTATAATATATGTGTCATAAAAAGTTATTATTCTTTATCCAGCCTTAGTTTTCTGGGTATTATTTAAATTGTGATTAGATAGATAGATAGATCAACACTTTATTGCACCATTTGCATGAACTGATGATGTTATTTTTAGCTGGGTACAAATTTTCAATCATTTTTGACGCGCCATAGCTTTAAAATTGAAACTATGGCTCGTATCTAAATTAATGTAAGAACTTATTTGTGGGTAATTTATTGATATATAATATAGCCTTTGATCATTTTATCCTAACTTGTATAGTTTTCCTAAAAATTTAGAAAATTTGTAAAACGGGACACGTTTTAAGGCGGGAAGGGGGGACGCCGAAGAGGGGGGTCGGGGGAGGGTAATGTATTTTAATGTACTCATTTATAGACATAACACAGATACCATAAAACATAATAAATAATTTTGCCAAATTTTCCATACATTGAAATCTAGAATGAATATACTAATTATGCGTGTTCTGTTACTTTATAAATCTGCGTTATTTAAAAAATATTAATAGTCATTTCTATTTTTATGCCACAAGGTAAAAATAAAAGTGGAAATTCCATTAGATTCAATTGATACTGAATTGAATGATGTGCAAATTGAATCAATTACAGTGCAATCCTACAATCAATTTACGAATTAATCAAAATGAAACATGTTTGAAGATAATTTTCAAAATTGATCGCTTAAAATAGGTACCTAAAGATAGTTTCATAAAATCATTGATACTATTTTGATATTTTTATTGGCATTGTATCCATGATTCATTTTCCAAATAGAATAAAAGCAAATTACAAACGAACAACTATTAGTGTTTGTTAATTATTTCAATTAAATTGCCTAATATACACATAACTGTTATTTCGATTGACACATATTCACACTCTTTTTTTTATCAATAAATAATCTCTCTACATCATTTATTTATTTATTTAGCTTAAGGCACGCATACAGTGTTTACATATAGTATTATATACTAAACTAGTTTTTGGTGGCTGCGCGAGGTGCAAGCACCTCGCGTGCTGTGCAGGGCAATTTTATTTTTTCAGTTCCGATTGCATGAAATTTTTTTGGGAAATAATGAAAAAGTCATCTACAAAGAAATGTTGTCGGTTGGGATTAGGTGAAGAGCCGAAAGGCTGCTCTGTCTTTTGCTCTTTGCTGTTAAAACGCAGCTCGGCCTACGGCCTCGCTGGCGGCGCAAGCTCGGCCTTCGGCCTCGCTTGCCTCGGCTGGAGGAGGGGCTCGGCCTCTGGCCTCGCCTCGCCTCTCGGATTCATATACGCAGCTCGGCCTGCGGCCTCGCTTGCCGCGGAGCCTCGGCCTTCGGCCTCGGCTCCCCGGCTGGTGACTCGAGGTATGAGTTGTCATCATCACGTCATCCATGAATGGCTCGGCCTTCGGCCTCGCCCATTTCTTTTTGCACGAGACGGAGCTTGGCCTTCGGCCTCGCCTGGACGCAGCTCGGCCTGCGGCCTTGCGGGCGCAAGCTTCGGCCTCCGGCCTCGCTTGCGCGGCTGGGGAGGGTGACTTGAGGTATGAGTTGTCGTCATCACGTCATCCATGAATGGCTCGGCCTTCGGCCTCGCCCAATTCTTGTCGCACGAGACGGAGCTCGGCCTTCGGCCTCGCCTGGACGCAGCTCGGCCTGCGGCCTCGCAGGCGCGGCTGGTGGGAGGGAGCTCGGCCTTCGGCCTCGCTCCTGCCCCCCCCCCCCAGCCCTCGATTTAAACGCAGCTCGGCCTCCGGCCTCGCTTGCCGCGGAGCCTCGGCCTTCGGCCTCGGCTCCCCGGCTGGTGACTTGAGGTATGAGTTGTCATCATCACGTCATCCATGAATGGCTCGGCCTTCGGCCTCGCCCAATTCTTTTCGCACGAGACGGAGCTCGGCCTTCGGCCTCGCCTGAACGCAGCTCGGCCTGCGGCCTCGCGGGCGCAAGCTTCGGCCTCCGGCCTCACTTGCGCGGCTGGGGGGGGGGAGCTCGGCCTTCGGCCTCGCTCCTGCCCCCCCCAGCCCTCGATTTAAACGCAGCTCGGCCTCCGGCCTTGCTTGCCGCGGAGCCTCGGCCTTCGGCCTCGGCTCCCCGGCTGGTGACTTAGCTGGCCCATACAAAACTCTTCGAAAAAAATTTCGAAAAAAAAAAAAAACCTGTCAGTTGGGGGGTCCCACGGTCTCAACATAAAAAATTGTCTATGACGGTAAAAGTCTACGAGTCCGTTTTCCCCCCCAAAATCCCCAATGAAGTTTGTATGAAAAAACAAAATTTAGTATGGAGAAAAAAAAAAAAGTCAAAAAAACCATAGACTACCGCCGGCTGTGGTCGTTGCCCAGGGTCCTTAATGACATTTGGTCGAGCACCCCCCACCTATCTATTATGGTTTCCGCGGGCAGTACCCCCTATCAGTCCAGAACTGCTCCAAGTTCCACTTTCGTATTTTTCTCGACCTTACAGTCCTCCCCTCCACACTTCCCCATCATTACTTTTTCCAAGTTCGCAATTCCGTAGAACAAACAAACTATGTCAGTGAGTGAGTGAGTGAGTGGTAATGCAGCTATATATATATAGGGGAACCAACCAGCTGGAAGCTCGGCCTTCGGCCTCGCTTCCAGCTTGGTTGGTTCGAACTAGCTTTTTCCCGCTGCTTCGCCCGCGTGAATTTCCCACGGGAACAGTGCTTTTTCCCGGGATAAAAAGTAGCCTATGTGCTATTCCAGGTCATTATCTACCTCTGTACCAAATTTCATCAAAATCCGTCCAGTAGATTTTGCGTGATTGAGTAACAAACATCCTCACAAACTCACAAATTCACAAACTCACATCCAAACATTCGCATTTATAATATTAGTATGGATTACAGTAACATGGAGATTACTTCAATATGTAAATACCAATTATCAACGAGCACAACTTTTACCAATAATACAATTCGCTGCCGTAAAAGGAAGAAAATAAAAAATAAAATTAAAAAGTATCTTTTATGAAAAAGCTTATAAAATAATATACTTAGGTGTAAGCCATACAATTTTCAAAGGACTACACTTTTCGTTCTTCATCAAAGTTTTTCAGTATACACATCATACACTTCTTATAATATACTGGCGTTGTATATACACCTATCTTTATATGTCTATGCTCTACATCACCTAGTTGGTTGACATAATTATTATAAGTATCCTTTAGACACAGAACTTTGAAATAAATAGTAGTACTCTACTTACTTAACTAAAGATATTTATATGCTTACATCTAAACATAGATACCGAATTTGCTTTCAAATTGAGTGAGGTTTCCAATAAACGTAAACAGCTCGAGTACATAAAGTAAAATCGTTTTCTTGTTTCTCGGTACATACTCTAGTATACAACACAATACATGTAAGTGTACGGTAATCAAATAACAATCCTGTTACGACCGACCCTACTCAGTAAATCGTTCGCGATTTCGCGGCGAACACAAATGAGAGAATTCCTGACGGTCCCATTTCTACTTCCATTTAAATAAAATTCACTCGTATATTTACTTGTTACTCTTGATCTTCAAAATAGAACTTCAACAGGCAGAATTAAACCTCAAATGGTATAATGTTAATTGCCGAAATTGTATCCTAATATTATAAATGCGAAAGTGAGTTTGTTTGTTTGCTTGTTTGCTTGCTTGCTTGCTTGCTTGCTTGCTTGCTTGCTTGCTTGTTTGTTTGTTTGTTTGTTTGTTTGTTACCTCTTCACGCTTTATCTACTGAACGAACCTTTCTGAAATTTTGCATACACATAGCTGGAAGTATGGAGAAGGACATAGGGTTTCATCCTGGTAAAAAGCACAGTTCCCGTGGGAAATTCACGCGGGCGTAGCCGCGGGCAAAAGCTAGTTGACTTATAAAGAAGCTACTACCAGGTGTAGGAATCATAAATGCATGTTTTTATTCAAATAAGAATCTATTTATCTAAAGCTACAAAGGGAAATTAGAATTTTAACTGAAATATATTCTCTCTAAGTCGGAACTCTGCTCTCGTGAGGAATAAGCGAGATTTTTATTCGTCATTTTCGGTTAAAAAGCTCGCCTTTTTGTAAGTTTTCCATTTCATCATTATCATTCATACACAGAAACTTTCGAAGAGATTTTGGATTGGGCTGAAAAGGATAAATCATGAGTTGATGATTTTCCGATTGAAACAACCCTTTTAGATAAATAAAGGTTTAGGTTGGGTCCTTCGTTTAATTATTTGGAAAACAATAGGCGACATGGAACATGGTAACCCCTTAATATAATTAATTATGGTCTTTGTGAAAACTCATTATGGTTACATATCAAATGGGATAAAATTAATGGATGAATGGATAACGCAGAGGACCACTGGAATGTAGCTTTGTAGTAAAATCATATATGAACAATAAAATTTGGGTGCTTAACGTTAAATCAAGTGATGTGATTTTTGTTTCTGTGTTAAGTATATTTGGAAACCCTTACTACCTATGTAGGTATTATTATGAAATAATACCTACTATTATTATGAAATATGATAGGATAAAAAAAAATCTTTTTTTTTTTGGCATTGCGCCATAATAGGCAGAATAATGGAAAACATACTAATTTTCCGCAGGTATTTATCACTTTTACCGAAAGATAAAAATTCAACCGATCTTCAAATGAGAAAAAAAAATAACCTAGAAAATCGTAACATCAATCGACATCCAACATTTGTGAAATAGCCGAATAAGAAACTCGATTTCTCGTAACATGTACCTACGTAAGGACGACCCAAAAAAATAAGAATGGGCGAGGATAAGGACAGCGCAACAAGTGACAACTCGGGAAGAGGCGGCCATCGAACGTTTTTTGCTGACGTTATCGTGATGTTTTCTCTGGAACGGCATCCCACGTCAAGGAAATGGGAAACGTCGCGCAAATATTTATAAGGTATGATATTTTTATTTAGGATCTATATCGCAGGCAAACTCACTCACGTATGTATACTCTACTTAAATTATGTTCAAAGGAATCGTTTTAAAAAAAAAAACAGGTTTATTTCTTTCATGCTGACTTACTGCAGTACACACAAGTTGTAAATTGGCAATTCAAACCAATGCTTATATAAAAATCTGGGTTTTTCTGGGTCTTTGGCCGTTTCGCACCACAAGCGATTGGAACCGCCGCGGTCCGAATCGCCCAAGAGGACTTTTTGAGTGGGTTATTTCGCACCGCAGTGGTTGGAGTGGTGCGAATGGCCCAATGTATCCATCTGGGCTCAAGAAACTTGAATCTCAACAAGATGATAAATAAATATGTACAGACATCTCCAGAAGTGGAGTCAGAATTTCTCATACTAATTGATTATAGAAGTGTTTGCACTTAAGACCTTATGATTGTGTGTTATTTGTAAAACGCCTATGTGTCTGTGCAATGTCAACCGACCGAATACGATGTTTCCATAGAAGTAGGTAGGCTGGCGCGGCGAGTCGGCGAGCGCTTCATACTTTTATGGATTTCATAGACATACTATGAATGATACGGAACGTTCATAGTATGTCTATAAAATCCTTGCTCTAACTTTATGGTATCGTTACTTCGTATGGGTGGTCAGTATGGACCAGCTATGAAAATGAATATTTGACGGTGAATGAAAAAAAAGACAGACGCAAATTTATCACTTCAACCGAGTTCTCGTTTTAGTTGAACGCATTTGTTAGTGATAGTTATCTAAGTATTTGTGGAATATTACTTTACCAACACTTGCCAATATAGGCCATTATAAGTAGGTATTATGGAGACTATTCGGATTTACTTTGCATGATAGTGGTTGCAAAATAGTCTCAATTTCTAATGAAAGGAACTGGATTAAGTGTGAGTATTTTTAAACAAATAAATAGTTGTGATTTGAAATATGTGTGTGTAAATGTGTAATATTTTGTGATTAATTCAAACATAAAATGATAACATAATATTAATGTATTGTATTGATATATTTTTCTTCGTGATTTTGCTTTGCATAAGTGATAGTTTTGAAATTAAATATAAACTAAATACCTAATTATATATTATTATATTTTTTTAGTGGACAACACGTTGGGTGTAGCGACTTGCTGCAGGGTAGCCTTGCCGCAAAGTAGAAGACCGGCTATTATCTCTGAGCAGCAGTAACAATAATGTTGGAAGAATATGAAGGCGATGATTTTACCTACCAGGTGTTATGCTGATTTATTTGATGTTTCGATGCCTATCTACTGTTCGTCGTGCATATCAAGCTGGTGGCGTGCATAAAAAAACTGGATAATTTATTTCGCTTCCAGAAATAAATGTCATCCTTGGCCAGCGCGGTCTTCTAACCTCAACTCCATAGAAAATCTATGGGGCCTGATGGTGTATAGAAGATGAGCAAGGAAGAATTAGTTTCTCATTGTATGGAGGTTTAGGACAGTTTTTTTGTGATTGAAATATGTGTAGAAAAGACAACAACGGCAACTTTACAAAATAGTGAGTTAATTATTTGTGTTTAAATTTAATCAGTGAGTTCATTCATTAAGTAGGTATATTCCAACTGTCCTCTTTCTATTGTATCAAATCTGGTTTTATAAAAGTATAAACATTATTAAAATTATTTTTATACTTATTACTTGTTTTTGTATTTTGCATTACAAATACAAGGTTATGTTTCGTAATAGGAGATAAATTGTTAGATGTTGAGGTTTAGTTTCAATCTTCTTTTCATGATGAAAACGAATACTTAAGCTATAACCTCAATATTTACTAACAAAAAGCGAAAGTATAATTTAGTAATAATATATAAAATAAATGAACAGATTCTTATAAGTAACTTACTACAGAATGCTTATTTTTATGTTCTTATTTATTCTGTAATTAGATAGGGAAGTGATTAAACATAAATTTTGAATTTGTTAGTGTAGTTTATAATAATAAATTTTACATAAGTATACTATACCTATTTACATGAATAAATAGTTGTCATGATTTTTGAGAATTTTTATTTCATAACAAATATATAAAAGCATATCAATTACATGATATAAAAATACTCTTGGCTTATGAATTGAGTTTAATATGAAAAATAAAATATCTGGATGTGACTCGAACTTTGACCTGTATCAACTGCAGTCCATCCGACTCCCGATTAGACCAGCAGATGCATTAGCTTGTGACGAAATTATCAATTGGTTGCGTGTCACCGTACTCACCACTATTGGTTTGCTTTATAATAAACTATAGGTAGTGTATTATTATTTCTGTGTCAGAATCCACTACTTAGTACCCCGTAAATTTGATAGATGGCAGCACGTAGGCAGTATGAGCACGAAGCACAAGCATGCAGCAGAGTTGTGTCTTGGTGTGGGTGGGTAATATGATAATTAGCTTAGTGTGAGTAGTGTTCTTATTGTAATTATACGTCCGTAATATGGACGTAACGCACACAATGAAGGACTGCGCGCCTGCAAGGCAATATGATATTTAAGGTATGACTCCACTTTTGACTCTAGACTGTACGTACAACCCATACAACCAAATGAAAAGCATTAAAATGACATTAGACAAGAAGACAGACGCCTACGTACTCGCAATTTCATACACACTAAGTAATTTATCATCGCAGAAGCCTTAGGTGGTGGAATGAAAATGGAAATAAAATGGCACCGTGAATACACAACACACACCTGTTATTTTGCAAGCTGGCTCGTCTAGTTGACTCGTTGCATGTCCCATTTATGGTGTTATATTCCTGTTAGATCTATTGGGCTGTTTTTTTTTTATTTTACATAATGTTGAAGATACACTACCTAGTACCTATGTGGTACTCTTTCAGGTCACTATTTGTCATATCTTTTTATTTATGAACCATAATTTATTTCTCTTTTTATTACCATCTATTTTCGTTTATTTCTTTCCTGTCACTTAGGTAGCCTGGGAGAGATTGATTACAAATCTCGACGCCGGCAATAAATAAAAAATAAAAAAGCCTTTATTCAATCCTTAGTAACAAATTAAAATTAAAAATGTCAAATTAAAATCAATAATCAAAAATAAAATCTCAAATTCAAATTAAATCAAAATTAAAATCAAAAATAAATCAAAATTAAATCGAAATTAAAATTAACTCTAAATTGATTAAAAGAATAAAATAAATAAATAAAAATCATAATTTAAAATCATATTGAATTTCCTAAGGACGCCGCGCGCCGGCAATATTTGCACTCTATTCCACTGCACCGCAGTTCGGTATATCGTAACCCTAACTAATATTATAAATCTGAAAGTGAGTTTGTTTATTTATTTTTTGTTTGTTACCTCTTCACGCTTTATCTACGGAACCAATCTTGCTGAAATTTCGCATACACATAGAAGTACTGAGAAGGACATAGGGTACCTTTCATCCCGGGAAAAAGCACTGTTCTCGTGGAAAATTCACGCGGGCGAAGCCGCGGGCAAAATCGAGTATGTTTATAAAATGGATCTATTTGTGTCGATATAAGAACTATGAAAAAACTTCGCATTACAACATCCGTTAATTTTAACCGCTTTATGATTACAAATCTGTATATATTTTTCATAGACACCTAAGCATCAAAAATAACTATGAAAATTTTGGGTAGATATATTGAATACATAATGTGTGACCCTTTATGTGGGGTGTGCAAGGAATTCATAAGTACAAACGGGGTTGTGTAATACAGCTCATGTATTGGGTATATAACTACAAGTGGAAAGAACTCAGACTTGTTAATAGTTCCATGGGTTCAAGTGACTGGTCCCAATGAAAACGTATCGATATGAGTTATCGGTCGCTCGACACCGGATATTGTTTTCACCCGTGCTAGGCTAAATATTGTAGCTTACGGTTGCATTGAATACACAGTGTTACAGTACCTATTGACTTAGTATTGCTATTTTATTACAAGTCAAAGTGGCTATAAATTTCTGACTGATTGATTGGAATATCAATTCAGAGACTCTCGAAACCTTTTTTTTTTCAAGCGACCAATTAGACCCATTTTTCTTACTCCGTGCTAACAAAAACTGCATCTTACTAAAATTACTTCAACAATATCATTAGACAAAAATATAACAAGAATAATAAATGCCATATTACAAAACCTTTCTAATTTATTAGAATGTCATTGAATGTATTGGTTCAATTAATTAATTCGCTTCCTCGACTACCACTTACACAGATGAAAGACAATATTTGCACACTATGAGGTCATTAGTTTGTCCCATTAAGGGTGGAAGATAGGTACTGTTCAGAACAACGCCAGACGATTTAAAAATACAATAAGTTCAACAAAAATGTTGTCACTACCTTCAAATTTTATAATATTTCTCTTCTTATTTTCATGGCATTCACTAGCAACGCCAAGTACTGTGGCTCTTTTCTAAAAAAAATATTAAATTCAAATTCATACTAAGATTGAGTATTTTATTCAAACTTCATCATGTCCGCTACAAGACATGTACTTACATCTTTCTATACCTTTATGAACTGAATCAATTTTCAGGAAAGTTCATGACATCATTGAGTGCAGGAAAAGCACCAGTGTTTTGTATATCAAAACAGGGGAGGGTTGGGAGGCTCGGGGTTGGAGCCCTCCAGTCTGCCGAGAACCGGCGGCCGGCGCGCACTCCTCCGCGAAAATCTCGTGTCGTGTCGTGCCGGATCCACCGGTAACAGTGGATCAAACTTCCTGGGAACTTACAGTGTTGGATGCCAGTGTTGTATTAATTTAAGATCACAGGTATTATTTACTTTTTTTGTCTATACATTTTTGTTAGTTGATAAAACTTTATCAGTTTGAAACTGGGAACTGTCAAAGATTGTATGTTAAGTTCTTCATAAACAACAACTATGTGTGTGTTCAGCAATAACACATGGTGAGCAACGTCAGGGCGTGGCGTGACAAGGATTGGTCGGTGCCACTGTAATGCCATGTTATCACGAGCTCCATTGAATGGAACAACGAATCATGGTGCCTTCCATTGGAAGGCACCATGATTCGTTGTTCTCATCTAGGTACTATTGCTAGATGACAGTTGTCCAGCTAACTCTCGTTTTCTTTCGCCTTCAGGCGGCTTTAATGTCTGCTTCTAATAAACACAAGGAGGAAAAAGCATCGTATAAAACAAATTATCATATAACTAACGTTTGCCCGAAGCTTCGCCCGCAGGTTGGGGTACCTTTCAAGTAATATGTCCTTAAGTATTTCTAACTATGTGTTGTGTATGCGAAATTTCAGGAAGATTGGTTCTGTAGATAAAGCGTGAAGAGGTATCAAACAGACCCATATATTATAATATTCGTTGGGATTGTATTTAGAATAATAGTAGGTAATTAAATCGTCTGTCTGATTCTAATTCAAGGCATAAGAATAACCTAACCAACAGCAATCAAGTAACGCTTTAAAGTTCATTTAAAATCACTGAACTGCTCAAGATGAAATGCCACCAATGCGCAATTATTAGCTTGAGCGCTCTGTGCATATCGATCACCAATTGTTCAAAAAAAAACGAAATTCTCATTTCGAACTAGTCTGTTTATAGAAAAGTAATAGAAAGAAAAAGTAATTAAACTTCTATTATTATGATGTTATTTATTTATTGTACACACATACAAAAGTACAGTACGAAAGGTGGACTTAATGCTAAAAGCATTGTCTGACAGTCAAACCTTAGGGTTGAGCAGAGAGTTCATGTTCATGATTAATGCCTACTTTTTCTTTCACTTACCGAAAATCTTTGTACATGGTCGTCTTCCCATTTTCTTTTGCACTATTTAGGTACTTATATTGTTTTGGAACCGAAATGTAATATAAGCGTAGCAATTTTAATAAACATTGAGGCACGTGTAAACACCTTGGACTTCTGCGCGCGGTGAAAACCGAGTCAGAAAAAAATTACTTTGAACTTTTGTTTTTTTTTTGATTTGTTTGATTAAGCCAGTTCATTTAAATTTGTAGTTCGTTTATATTCGCATAGAATGGTGAAGTCTAGATACAGGACATACCGAATTCGAACTTAAGACGAAGTTTTTAAGATAATTATTACTACCAGTTTTCACATACCTAACATGTTGTTTAAATTCTAAACAATTCACGGACATTATGAATTAGTAGTGAGGGTAAACAATATCTGGTAGAACTTACGGATAAATCATGAATATCAGATAAGGGTTAATTGAATCCATATCTGTTTCTGAAACTTCATAATTCCATTATATTGATGAATAGACTGAACTGAATGCGTGAATTCCATGAACAGTAAAATATGTTGAATCAATATTAAATGACATGTTAGACAAATAAAAACATGCTAAATTACAGTAAAATGGAAACGAAAGCTTGAGTGATGAAGTTCTGAGAGACCAAGAAGCCCTCCAAAGTGTCGACTGGCAAGAAGTAGCGCAGAATAGAAGAGAGTGGAAATTTCTAGTATCGGAGGCCAAGATCCTCTTTGGGTCGTCCTCAAAACATGGTCGGGTCATCCACGGATGCGCTTGTATGATGAACTGAATAAGTTTTTTAACAAAGAAGAAGAACTAAATACTTTTAAACTAAAATTATTAAATATGCACTTATATATTTATAAATAATTATATAAACTGCTCGTTGATAAAAATTGTTAGTACTTGGACAACTAACCATTATATTTGCATGTTATTTTTTTTGGCAAACATGTTTCTATATTTTTGTAACAACTTGTAATACCATATTTTTGAGCAAATAAAGATATGAATATGAAAGGGAGGTGCGATGTAGCCCTGAATAGGGTGTCGTGGAAGAAGGAGATAGAGGCTTAACCTTTACCGAGTAAATAATAATAATAAATTATACGGCATAAAACATAAAAGTAATATTATAGAAAGATACATAAAAGGTACTTGACATACATAACTTGTACGTTTCAGGGCACAGACTGGCTATAGGATTAAGATTAATTAGGAAATCATTTGTGGGAAACTGTATCCACTATTATAATAAAATACCAAAATCTGTCCTTGATAAGCCTGATAGGAAATTTAAACATTATATTAAGGAGATACTTTGTAAGAAGGCATATTATACGACGGATGATTATGTAAATGACAAAAATGCGTGGCCCGAGCCTGGTACAGTGACCTCTTAAGACTGTCATAATACTCTCTAGGTACATTGTGTACTTTTACTTTTTCAGTGACATTTTATTAATTTATAATGTTATTAATTAATAAATTTGACATTTCATATAGATATTCAATGTATATTCGTCCACATACATTTAATTGTAAGACATATGTTGTAAAGTGACGTCTTTGGAGAAAATGCAGCAGTAGAGTTTGTTGCGCCCGCCTCTTCTCTACTTGCGCTTTGGAGGCGGTGGTAACCTTAGCCCTCTGCGAATGACGTGGTCCAATTTTTACAATTTTGCTGACGTGGTAGTCTAGCAGACACCTTTTCTAAATTAAATATTTATTACAATTTGTAATTTAGACCTTTTTTATTTAGCTTATTGCAATCTATACTTATGAAACAATTGAGAAATTAAAAAAATACGTGATTTTGTAATCAGGTTTAAGTAATAGAATCCTTTATTGCTCATGGCATAAAAAGAACAAACATTTCAAATGCCTTCGTAAATAATTAAAATAAAATATATAACTGGAATGTTTAATACTTTTCTCAAAAGTTTCGGAGTAAACATGAAACAAGTAATATAAACAAACAGACATTAGTTAAAT
Source organism: Ephestia elutella (assembly GCA_018467065.1). Classification (NCBI taxonomy): domain Eukaryota; kingdom Metazoa; phylum Arthropoda; class Insecta; order Lepidoptera; family Pyralidae; genus Ephestia; species Ephestia elutella. Next base: position 7,748,425 of record CM031575.1, read on the forward strand.
TTACTGGTAGAATCAAAAGTTATACAGCCTCAATATTTTTTAATTTTTGTGAACCAATTTGACATACATTGGCATATAAATATTAGTTTATTTCACTTAATTCTCAATTTCTAAATTGTATCTATATTGTACATTAAGCTAAGTAAATGAAATAAGTCTTATGATGTCATCAATTTTAATTAACGTTTTAGTGGAAAATGGTGTCTGTCAGACTACCACGTCAACAAAATTGGGAAAAAGAAATCTCAAATCAATATTCAAATTAGATAACTATTGTATTTTGGCTTAGGTAACACAACCCGGTGGACTGTTGCCTCTCTGTTGACGAAGTGTATATTGTCTTTTAGATTATCTGCATAAAACAAACAAAATTATCGATTCTACTGAAGTGGTAGCCTGGGAGACACTATGGAAATTTAACGATATTACTGACGTGGTAGTCTGATAGATTCTTACGGTAATGTTGACGTGGTAGTATAGTGGACACCGGAGCGATTATGTCCTCACATGTGATATCGGTGATTGTTTATACTATATCGACGCATTCGGCGGCACATTCTAGGAAGGTACTAAAAAAGCGAGAAACAAAATTCAAAGAGAAAAGTTTTTACAGCTGATTTTAACACTTGTGGTGTCTGTGGGACTACCACGTCAGTCGCAGAGGGTTAGCTTTAAGTAATTTTATGACGTCAACTAACTAAAAAACAAGAATGTGACGATTTATAAGTGCTATTTTTAAGCCTATATAAATAAAAACAATTGACTTTGACTTTGAAGGAAGAAGGGATCCAGGGAAACCAAAACATGGACAAGACAAGGAGTTGCATGAAGCTAATCTATACATATAATAAAACAGTAAAAATATTTTGTCTGTACATTTAGTATTTTTGACTAAAATGGATAGAGGGACACTTAAAAAGAACAATAGAAAGCAAAAAATTTTTTTTGGAATTTCTTGTCTGTCTGTCTGTCTGTCTGTATGTATGTACGCGTTTCACGCAAAAACTACTGGACGGATTTGAATGAAACTTTTTTTGTTGTATAGCTATTAAGCCTGGGCAACATATAGGCTATAATTAATTTTGAAAACTGGAACATATGATGAAGAACCATAACAGAACAGCTAAACTATAAGAAATATGAAAATGGTGCCTTAACAAAAGTCGTTCAACCTGATGAGCATTTTCTGCTGACGTATAAAAATTGAAGATCTGGAACATCTGATGAAGAACTGAAGAGATCAGCTACACTATAACATAATTATATGGAAATGGCACCTTAGCAAAATTTGATTAATCTGATGAGCATTTTCTGTAGACGTATAAAAATCGAAGATCCGTAACATATGAAACTGTTTGGAACACAAAAAGATTTTTTATCTAAGCGAAACTCACGCGGGCGAAGCCGCGGGCGACGGCTAGTAAACAAATAAATGCGTCGTATCGAATAAGGAAGTGAAAGTGCTAACAATGGAAAGAACTCTACTGATCTCTATGATACTGCCTCGCGCTTAAATTTGATAATGATGAGTAGTAGTACCTTGATGGCTGGTGTTCAACCACTGCTCGTTTTTCGCGCAGCTTTTTACTGCGCTGTACTAAAATGTGAAATAAACTTCCCTCAGCGGTGTTCCCGAATAGGTTGGACATTGGTTCCTTCAAGAAAAGAGCCTATAGCTTTCTCAAAAAGTTAGCAACGCATCAGTGAGTTTTTTAGGGTCGTTGGAGTCTATGGACTGCGGTGATTGCCCACCATCAGGCAATCCGCATGCTCGTTTGCCTACTATTCTATAAAAAAAAGTAAAACCCTCGACTATCGAATCCAATTCGTGCTTAACCGGATTTGTTTATTAAAAGGATTCCAAGAAATAATAATAGATAAATAAATTAAAAACCCCGGAAAGCGTTTAGAAATAGATAAAAAGATTGATGATCACATTTATTTTCAAAGAAAAAAATACCTAAGCGTCATTACATTTTCGTTTACCAACTCCCAAATAGCTTTTGTGTTATAAAATTGGATCAAGTGATAGAAATTGAGCTGGGGGTTGTTATCTTCGTATTTGTATGGGGACGTCACAGCCTGGCGCGGGTCGTTCAATACCGAATTTATAGCATTACTCCTAAGCTATTTGGCAAGGTATAACGTTGGAAATGTGCGTGTATTTTTGTACTACTCTCCATCATTGCTGAGCATTCTCAACATATACATTCGTAAGTAAATGATAAATATAGATACCTGCTTTCAAGAAGTACAAATATCCACTCACACTTTTATACAATTTCCAAATCAAATTTTAGTTTTTTTAACGTGTCTAATTCTTTATTGATACACATTTTTTTTTTTGATAGAGCAATCGTTACTTTTTTTTGTGATCTTGTTTACCAGGAAAGGAGCTTTACTCAAATCAGAAATATTCACGGAATTAATAATCAGTTGATACTCGTTGCGAAAATCGAAATTGTTTTTTTATCAGTAGTGATCTAATGAAATCTTCGAGTAACAAGGACTTCCGCGCATGGAAAGGAGTCAGTGTTGCTTCTATGATTGAAATAGTTCATTCAGGAATTATTTAAGCAACACTATCCACGGCTGGCAACACCTTCAGGCGCAATTTTTCTCTCTCATGACGCTGATTAGTGTTTCCATTTTCCGAGAATACAGCGGGAGAAATGTTTTCGCTGCATTTTTGAGAAAAAATCTCTTAACAAAAAATTGCCTCACCACCTTACGACTCATGGCTCTGTCTATCCCGTAAGGGATAATGACGCGATTCTATAGATGTATGCCTTACCAATATAACACAACATGGTATTTACTCAAATTAAAAGCACATCAATTTATCCTTATATCTATATTAATTATAAACTCGCATAAGCTGGGATCAGGCCAGTACTCCAATTTATATTATCCTACCCAAAAGTTATATCACACAACCATGCAACATATCATCTAAATACATCAGTTAATGGCCCAGCTTATCGATAGAGCAATTATCTCAATTTCTGGGGTCCATGACTCTGCAACATCGTTGTAAACGCAAAAATCTAGGGTCGTATTACATATAACATATTATTATTTACATTCGTCCTATTTTGTGAATCTGATGTTTCTTTTGCAGTAACTAATTCATTTTTGATCGATCTCAGTTTAATATGAAATTGGAAGGAAACTTCTCAAAATGTTTTAAGTTTGCGTAAATCTATTCAAAATCAATCGTCAATAAAAGTCAAGATCATTTTCGTCCATTGCTATTTGTGTCTTATGTCAACAGATTTTAATGTGGTCTATACCACATAAAAAAATCTACATACGTCTGTCTACACGACTGTAACATTTTAGCTAAATATATAGAAGACATGAACTGGTTTCTGAAGTGAGAAAACTTTACCTTAGTGTAGAAAATACCTCAAGCAAAAAAAAAAATACACACTCAAGTCAAATGAAAGGAAAGTATTCAGGATTTTACAGTAATAAACCATATATTTTTTGTGGATCGCAAAAGATGAAGGGTTTTTTAATCGACGTCGCGTGACTAAAGTCTTCGGTTTATTACCTTAGGGTAAATTTAATGGGTTTGATTTCTTAAAACTATGGGGGCAAAATTCAATTTAGGTTAATATTATTAAATAGAGTTCATGAAAATAGAGTTGAAAGAGGGCTTCTGCCCAGTGTTATAACATACATGTTACATGAACATGTTATAGCTTAACAAAAAAATTGTACTATTGCTAGGTTTTCAATCTAGGTTTTTATATGTAACTAGCTGTTACCCGCGGCTTCACCCGCGTGAATTTCACTTAGATAAGAAATCTTAAATTACTACTACTTAAATTAGATATAGTAACCTAACTCCTGTACTCAAAATTTCAGCCATTTGTTTATTCCGTGTCCCAAGGGAATAAATTCGTATGGTCGACCACTTTTAACCTTTTTTCCCCTTTAGGGGTTGAATTTCCAAAAATCCTTTCTTAGTACTCACTTACACTATATAACGAACCTCTATGCAAAATTTCAAGGTACTACGTTCAGCGGTTTCGTCTCTGCGTTGATTTCCCAATCTGTTTTATTTATACGGTTTTACGCCTTTAGTGGTACAACTTTCAAAAACCAATGATTGCATGGCTATATGTCAGGAACCAAGAACGTAAATGTAAGGTTTCATACGTCTCGCGTCAAAAATGGCGAAGTTTCATACAAACTTTGAACCCCATTTTTAACCCTTTAGGGGTTGAATTTCCAAAATTCCTTCCTTAGTGCTCACCTACACTATACAATAAATTTATATGCAAAATCTCAAGTCAATACGTGCAGTAGTTTCGTCTCTGCGGTGATCGTAAAAATCAGTCATTAACGATTTTATATATACAGATTACATCTTACTAAAATAGTTAAATAACTACTTAGTAGTTTTTGTTTTTGCGAAAGCTAACAAAAACTTATTTTAATGAATTTGGGAAATGGTTAGGATAATACCTTAAATAAAACAGGGTATTACTATTCCTAAATTCCTATAGAAGTAAATGTTACCTGGAACAATTTATCAGATCCTCGTTAAAAGTAATCCATTTGACATATGTGTTGTGGCCAACTTATTAACCCCTATAGGTCAGGCAACCCCTTCAATATCATTCCCACGTTATCCTTTGGGATGGATCATCGATATATTATGTACTATGGAATGGATGGATTGGTGAACTGGTAGAAAATGCTTTTATACCATTTGCAAAGATTTGTAATAAACATAAAAAGTTTAATGAAACTTAAGACACTCGCCACGGGACGTTTTATGGAAAAAATTAAGGTTGTTTAGTATTTTCAATTTTTATTAACTCTATCAGGTGTTAGTGTTAAGAAAAAAAACTCTTATTTTTTCATCTAGTAAACTGCAAGGTCAATCAACCCTGGTGTGAATTTGCTAAATAGGATGAAATAGCGTGACAATTTATAACCAACTAGCTTTTGCCCGCGGCTTCGCTCGCGTTAAACTTTTCTTAGCGGATGCCTACGTCATAACATCTACCTGCATGCCAAATTTCAGCCCGATCCGTCCAGTGGTTTGGGCTGTGCGTTGATGTACACTATGTCAGTCAGTCAGTCAGTCACCTTTGAGTAATATATATATAGACTAGCTTTTGCCCGCGGCTTCGCCCGCGTGAATTTTCCACGGGAACAGTAATTTTTCCCGGATAAAAATTACCCTATGTCCTTCTCCGTACTTCTAACTATATGTGTATGCGAAATTTCAGGATGATTGGTATAGTAGATAAAGCGTGAAGAGGTAACAAACAAACAAATAAATAAACAAACAAACTCACTTTCGCATTTATAATATTAAGGATGCATGCCTAATGTGCTGCTCCGAGTCATGGAAATTCGTAATGTTACGTCAAAGTTGAGAAAATGTTAGGAAAAAGTAATAAGGTTGCGTTGGGAACATTATTGTACCCCGTCAAGGAAAACATTCATTTGTCCATGCATATTTTAACACGTACCGGAAAACAACATTGGGATATTCTTTTTAGGCATATATAATAAGCTACTCAATTTGGTTAAGGACAGTCTTGTTTGAAAGGGCTCAGTTTGATAAATCTGTAAGTGTATATAAAATTGCACATTGACTGACTGATTACATAGGATATATCACTGCAAAAACTTTACATATTGCAGAGAAATTAAAATAATTGGTCCATGCGTTGCGTTCTTTGGTCATAAATGGTGTAATAAATATGACTTTTGTTTAGATAGATACACTATCTATTTAAAACGATGTACGTATAAAAATCACGTTTCACGTCGTAGCATCCTACATTTTCATCTATCTTCTGCCATCGATTTAACCTCCCTATACGACACAACTCTTGCCTTTTCTTTTATTTGGTCTAAAATGCCCTTCATGGCTTTCCTTTTCTTCTCATAGCTTCGACCTGTTCTTCGATCAGGTATTTCATAAAGTTGTTGTGTCGTATAAGGTGGCCAAACATTGTTCCTCGCCTTGAATTTAGGTCCAACTAGAGATATAGGAAGTTATATCCCAAAATTTCAACAGGAATGAAACCCCGGGGCGTAGCTAGTAATATTGTAACCTCAGACATTTGAGAACATGGCTTGGTGGAAATGATTCGGTTGGATTTTAAAGCACCGCTCCAGTCAATCGAGTCTGCGACGGATATTAACCCCGGACCGGGCGAAGTTATTTTTGACGATGAAATGAATGAGAAATTCTGGCTACAGAGACATTTACAAATAGAAAAGTACTTATATAATTACAAAATTATCATTTTTCCGAAATATTTTTAGAACTAAAACATTTGGTAGATAAAAAATCACGTATTTAATTCCCTACGGGGTAGACAGAGCCAAGAGTTGTGAGACTCGATGGCCACTGGTTGCTTTTCCTTGATTGACTTTTATAGGCATACTAGCCGCGCCCCCGGTGCGCTTCCGTGGGAATTACCCTATGTGCTATTCCTGGTATTTTCCTACCCGTATACCAAATGTCATACAGTCTCAAACTCACATAAAGACTTTTGCATTTATAATATTAGAAGGATTAGTAGGATTCTATTCTATTTCTTCGCTATGCTAGAGACTCCGTAAATAAGAGAAAGTAATTTTAATTTAGTTCGCCAGATCATACCTAAATAAACAATGATTTCAAGGAAATTATTTACTGTAAATACAAGCTCCGTCAGGTAAGCAGATTATGAAATTAAATCATAAAACATAAAAATTAATCGGCAAAAAAATTGTTACCCGCCACATACTACAATACTAAAGACATATATTATGAGCGTAAACAATCTGTTACTTCCCGCCTGTGATTCTCATTGAGTATATTTCTCGCCTTAGCAAATTATGTCGAATATTGAATTAATTAATACTACCAAGAATACCTCAACCTTTGATATTTTGTATTCCTATTGTTTCACCGTTTTCGATGCCACGACTCCATAATAAATAATACTCAATGCGAAGGTCCGTGTGTTTGTTACGCTTTCACGGCTAAACTGAAGAAATTTCGGATATATGCTATTGAGGACCCGGGATCAAACATAAACAATTTTTTTTTTCAAATATCTACCCCCGAGGGCTGCTTTCACTCCCTAAAGTTTGTATAAAAAAAAAACAAAAGATATACTTTTTGCCGCGGAGTAACTAGATCACTATATGTTTTCCTAAATATCGCCGAAAGAAATTTATATATACAGTCAAATACATAATGTATTAGTATTATTTTCTCTACATTTGTTACTTTTATACTTTCAATAAACTATTGAATTCTCTGGCTTAACTTGATTTTATAGGATGTTCAAAACATCCTGTCATACCAAAAGCAGATGAATGCAGTGGCATTCAGTGTTTGACAGGTTACATGAGAATACTAACCGGTGTTTTTTTAATTAACCTATATGTTTCTTTGTTACAGAGCCAGAGTCTACACAGAGATATAAAAATGTTCTAAAATGTTCACTTTTCGCGCCCGAAAATTAGAGGAAGGCACAGAATGTGACCAAGAAATCGAGAAGTAACGTGATGCAACTGTTAACGCTGAACTTCTTAATAATGTTCGACGTAGTATTCATATTCTTTCTCTTTCTGATCGCGGTGATATGTGTGCTGAGTTACATGCCAAAGAAAAGGAGGCAAGAGGTCACTGAGGAGGACATTGATGATGATGTGATTCCTCCCCCACCACTGTTTGATGATGCAGTGGCTTCGACCAGCCGAGATACGTACGTCGTTATACCTCCCCCAATAAATAACGATAAAGCTAAAAATGGGTGTCCTATACAAGTTGTGTAGGTGAAGCACTGATATAATATGTAAGTATATTTGAAGTTAAAAAGATAATAAAAAATACTCGTAGTCATTAAAATAAGATTCACTCAGCAGATACGTAGTTAGTAAATTTCTAATGATATTGACTTTGACATGTTCTTTCTAGAAAAGAAGGAAAATTGCGGAATTCAACTTTTTGTCGTATGATATTTACATTACATATTTGCGTATGAAATTACATACATCAGCATGTATGTAATTTCATACGCAAATATGTAATGTAAATATCATACGACAAAAAGTTGAATTCCGCAATTTTCCTTCTTTTCTAGAAAGAACATGTCAAAGTCAATATCATTAGAAATTTACTAACTACGTATCTGTATCAATTCTATTAATACCAGGAAAGTCTTTTGGTATTTTTAAGAATGAAACCCTTACAACTCGATTGAAAAGAAAAAATAAGTATCGAATTTCTTTTCGTGCTTGGACTCTATCTTTCGATACCTACTTATATTTACTTATAATTTTAGGTAATCATTTCCATATCCGTATTTTATTTTTAAAATTTTAATATATCATAACTATATGGAATAAAAATACTATTACACTTTATATCATAAAAAAAAATTGTTTGTTTCAGATCAACGTAGGAGTTTATTACGAAGGAGCCTTATGAGAAAGTAGGTGTCGAAAATTTAAAAAGTAGTCATTTTTTACCAATTAGGCGAGTATATTAATAAAATTCTTGTAAGACTACCTATGGTCGGTATTAGGGACGCAAGTGTGAGGTACATAGGGAATTGGGCTGTAAATGTCAAGTTAAAAGGCATCATGAGAATATAACTTAAGAAGATATCGCATTTTATCGTCGAAGACACAATATTTTAACATGTTATAGACGTAGGAATCCAAAATTTAATAATGTTGGAATGTGAACCGTAGCACTTAATGTTGTACTTCAGTTTACAATCATACGTAGGTATTTGGTACTACATATACAAATTGTACATACACTGTTATGGCATGAACTTATTGAGAGCATTCGTCTATGTAACAGAACTGGCAGTTGGGTATAGCATGCATTGTTGTAACAAATGACGGCATATGAGTATGGGTAAGCTATTCTGGGGCCCTATTTTTGAAAGTGTGACTCACCAAAAAAATAGGACCCCTGGTGTGTTGTCTAAGAAAACTAGAAACTTATGTGTTTTGACAGTTTCTGAAAATTTTAGTTTCCATCACAGAAAAAAATATGTTAACGTAGTATGATCGATAATATCTGTGAGCTTTGGTAAATCATTTATGATAAGAAGATCACAACTAACTTTGGGTTGGCCTAAAACACATTTTAAAGTGTTCAAAATTCCCATCAAATATTTATAAATGCTTGTTAAGATGAATGTGACTGATTCATAGATAGTATAGTTAGTAATAGTATGTAATTATTTGTATTTGCTTGCTATCTCATACTAAGTTAACATTACTACACTGGTGCTTGCAGCACATTTACTCGTAAGTAAACATGTAATGGCTCTAAATAATGTTTGTTTATTATGTTTGTTAAGTTCACATATCACACGTTTATCGTTATTATGACTATGTACTTAATTGTTATACCTATGTTTCATAATTAAATAGTTATAAGCATATACAGTAGGCGATATGTACTGTTATGTTGTTAAATAACATCAAAATCAAAGATCAATCCTGTTTAAACTAAAAATCTAGGAAGATTAAGTTTAATTTCAATTCTTTTATAGGCATTTGTTTTCTCTTTAAACGTTTATTTTGCAATTTAAAATACAAACTGTAAAGTCAAAAAGGCACCATAAACAAAATTGCTCTGTGTAAAATCTATAATTAGTTTATTTTTGAACAATCATCGGTGCTCATATCCAACTTACTTCTGTAACTTAAAATAGTAAAGAAATATTTTTGTTGATGATTGCTAATTTATTGTTAACTAGGCCCACGTGAACTTCCCACAGGGAACAGTGCTTTTCCCGGGATGAAAGGTGTATGTCCTTCTCAGCACTTCTAAACAAACAAACTCACTTTCGTATTTATAATATTAGTTAGGATAACTTTTATTAAAATCTATAGGCAAATTATCCAGTGTGGTGCTGGCACATTGTATATGTTATTATTTTATGTTAACATTATTTCTTAAAGTTTAAATTGCAGTTAATTTTCAAATAGACGTTGACATCGCCTCAGCAGTAACCGAGTTTAACTGTAACCGAGATAGAATAGTAACTAATGGTAGACTTAAACTCTATTATAACTATGACATACACTAGATTCAAGCGCATTTTGTTGGCAGCTACCAACTGTACTGAAACTAAATTATTGACCACTTTGACTAAACTGAACTAAATTTATAAGTCAAATTAGAGATTATATTTTAAATTAGTAATATATAATTGTTAGAATGGAAAATGTATACACCAATATATTTATCAGTAGCGGAAAGGTCATTTAATTCTGGTGCAATTTGTCATACATTTCTGTTGGGTTGTTGAAAATGTAATTTAAATAAATGATTCGTATCTGTAATCAAATAATTATCAATGGTAATTAAAACACGTATCAATAGAAGTAATTGTGTATTAGATTTAAGGCATATTATAATAACGAAATGACAATACATGTATTACAATTTTCTCATATCGATACTTTTAAGATTTTATTTAATTAGTTTTTCGTTATAGTGACCAGTGTAAAATTATACCTAACTGTTTGTTATGTGCAGTCAAAATTAAATTAGAGGAAAAATCCTTATACGTTAGTTACTCATACTGTTACTTACCCACTGGCTCAGTGACCCCAAAGTGGATCTTGGCCTCCGAAACGAGAGAGCGCCATATACTTCTGTTCTGAGCTGTGGCTCTCCAGTTTCACGCTCCCAGCTCACGCAGATCAGCCTCCACAGTGTCTCTCCAGCGATATCCTTATAGTACGATTTCTTTTTTAATTTTAAATCTTTTCTCACTATCAAGATATTTGCTGGCATAATTAGTAAGTCAATATTCCCTATATATTATGACATCATGGCGTCGATAATCTTATATAGTGTTTTGATTTTATTAAGAATAGTAGTATTTTTTACACGGTTCTTGTTACTAGTGAAAAAGCACAGACACACGATTAGAATCAACTCCAAAACTTAACAAAAAGTTCATGTTCATATTTATATATTCAATTATTTGTCATATTTCGTTTTAAGTATAAAAGTTACTTTAATTCGGTTAAACGTTAATGCAATAAATTTGTGTGTAGACCTACTCTACCTATACATATATATACCTACCTACTCAATATATTTTTATTATTTGAATTCCCTGCCAACATATCGAAATTCTTTTCAATGATATGTATACAGCTTCCCATCCCAAGCCCGACCGTCTACGTGATTGTATTACTGCTACACTTCGCCCTATTTTCACACATGACCTCCTTATTAAGGGCATTCTACCTAATAATTTGATTAAACAAACAGTTTTATACTTTACTAAGTAAGTAGTAATTTTTAACACATAGTATCAGAAAGAATAGTCTAAAGTAGAGAATTGTCAAATTGCCAATAACTGATTTCTCAATTTTGAGACATAATAGCGTCATGTACCCGTACCTATTACTTCCATTCCCTGCATTAATCCATGGCAGAATATTTCTGCTTGAATGGAATATTTTTTGCTAGAATTGCCGAATAAAGTATTTGAGCTTCTTTTAGAAAAGTTACCGGAAATGAATGAAATCTTAGAAATGTATGGGGTATTTTTTTAACTCAATTTTTTTACAGAAGGTCTGGTAAGGCTGGACTTGGTTGGTTAAATTAGGACTGTTGGTTTCAATTATAAATCATTGAAGAAAAAAAGTGAGATTCCGTTTAATATGTTTCCGATAACTGTTTAGAAAATATAATACTTCTGACGGAGCCTTATATCATTTAACCAACCATAAGAGGCCACTTCAGGCATCTTCCTCTGCCAAATTTCATAAGCACTTACTGTTTGTGATTGTGTTCTTTTTAAGCTAGTAGTCTGCATTATCTTTGTGTGCGTGCATAAATTATGTTGCGCGCCACATTGCATCAGTGAGTGCGTTTTCCCCACCGATAGTGGCAGAATTTTTTGCATTGAAATTTGCGCTCTCATCGTCTCCTATTGGTTAATTCTTTAAGGTTTCCGCATTCTACTTCTTTGGACTTTCGAATTCAAGAGTAAAATTCGTAAAGAGTAAAAAGTAAAAAGACCTTTCATTTGTCCCCAAATATCTACAAGAACGGATCTCTGATTCAGCTAGAGTGATATAAATTTACACACATTTTAAATGTAGATATTATAGAGAACATTGTTTTCAATTTATTGTTATACGAATGTCATCTAAAAGACGCTACATATGTCATAAATAAAAAAGCACTAAAGCAGTGTTGTAAGGATCATGTAGTTTTATTGAATTTATACATCCTACATATTAACCTTAAGTTTACCTAGATTAATCATGCATGATTAAAAATTGGATAAATCTATGTGTAACATCAATTCGCTATAAGAAAAAATACTTCGATATTAGTCTAAGAAAGAGACATTAAAAAAAAATATAAGATGGGTATGCTCTTGACCACAATCTTGCCCGAGGACAGAGATGAGGTCTACGATGTAGCTATATTCGGGTTTGTAGAGCGTTATTTCTGTGATCTATTTATTGCAAGTAAAAAAATACTTAAAAATGTATTGACGATAAAAATAAAAACCACGCCAAACTAAATTAAAGAGTGAGGAGATTTTTAGAAAATAACAAGCAGCAACGATTGTTAAAGGATTTCATACCAAATGCGATCTCTAATCCACCTGTCCGACGTTATTACAATAATACAAAATATCCTTATTACCCGTAAATAAAATGACACTATTACAAAGATACAGTTGATTAACATTTATGGACCAATGGCAGACTTATTGCTAAGCAATCTCTTCCAGTCAACCTTTGGGTAATTGGTACAGATCCTTTTATCAGAATAGTTATTTTGATCTTATTGTAGTGTAGATCATGGCTATAAAATCTAAATAATTATTTTCAATAATTATGTATACCATTTTTGAAACTCTTGATTTCACAAGGACAAAATACGATTTGAGAGACAGATTAATAGCAAGTGGTTTAAACGACTTCATTTTTCTATTCCCAATGGAGCCAATCACTAAATTTTCCACTAGGAACTCCAAAAAAGTTGAACTTGATTGGATCGATCCCAAGAAAAAATAAATATCCTATTCTCAACACAAATTCGTCGATACATAAATTTTCTATTTTCGTGTTCTCCAAGAAATCAATTTCATATCCAAACAAACAAAACATTAAATTTACTTATCGGAGTTAAGTCGCTAAAAATAGAATACTCGATACACTTAATTTAGAATCGATTGCTGTTACAAAGTCGAGATAAATTTTGAGTGTCGGACACGCCACCTGAGGCGAAAGTTTCCAATCGATAACGAAACATGGAACGTTGGGGATGAGGCACCTGAAATATTGCCAAAATATTGGCGTCTGCGGTAATTTTCTCCCCAAAACCACCTGGTACTGCTTGGTGCTCAGTTTTCAGTAATTATTTTGATACAAGCTTTTGCCATAGACTTTGGCAGCGTGAATTCTGTTTCTCACTCATTCCACAAAGTCTTTCCATAAATTTTACAAATTTTGTGTCAAAAAATGAGTGTTATCCTTTACCGCTTACTATAGTTGGCGCTACTGGCTACTTGATTGAGGTCTGTCAAATACTGTCATCAATTGTCAAACTCAAATGACAGTTTGACAGATCTCACTCGTCAATAGCGCCAACTTTGAGCGGAAAAAACCTTCATTCAAATCAAATCAAATCTTTTATTTGCATTAAATAGGGTTATAAAAGCTGTTTACAGATAGAGAGTATTATACCTATTTAATAACTATAGTTAGCATGCAAATTTTAAATTAGACACTATAAATCTTTTTTAAATGCATCTGATGTGATTGTAAAACTATTTCTTTTGATATTCGTGTACTCATACAAAACCTGTAAGTGCAATATGAATACAATAGAGACAATTTATGTTCCAAAACTAGACCACCTGTCAAAAAGTGAGAGCAATGCACTTCAAGCTCGCGCTCGGGTGCAATAAAAATTATGAAAATTAATAATAAATAAATAAAATAAATAAATATATACGGACAAATCACACAGATTGAGTTAGCCCCAAAGTAAGTTCGAGACTTGTGTTATGGGATGCTAACTCAACGATACTATATTTTATAACAAATACATATATAGATAAACATCCAAGACCCAGGCCAATCTGAAAAAGATCATTTTCCATCTTGACCCGACCGGGGATCAAACCCGGAACCTCCAGTGTGGAAGTCCGGCGTGATGACCAACGGTCATCACGCCGGACTTCCACACACCAAACACCACGCCAAACACCACGTTATTGTCTGTTTTAACGTTTAGGCATTAGAATGTTATTATATTATGTTGGGGTACTCGTAAAGGGTTAACTTTTTAATAACGACCTGCGTTCTCCGCTCGGGCGTATACCAGCCCTCCCGGCGGAATTCCACGGATTTTATTCTCGTTTGCTATATTGGTTTATACGATTTGATTATTGGCATTGTAAGGACAGTATTCTAAAGAAATACCAATAAATCAGTATGCCACTTAGATAGATAGATAGATAATACGTTTATTTGTATCAGCTGAGACACTTATTACATTACACACTTATTGAGCTTATTTAGGTAAATGCATCATGTAGCATATTTTTGAATGATGATTAGCAATGAAGATAAATAGTTCAGTTTAAACGAAGGGAACAGAGTATATTTGTATAATTTTAACCAATTGATTGACAAAAAGTTCAATCAAAGGCTAACTAGGTCATCATCATCATCATCTGCCTCACCTTATCCCATCATCTGGGGTCGGCGCAAAATGTCCTTTCTCTCCATAATTTTCTATTCTTAGTTTTATCAACTCCCAATACCTTCATATCCTCCCCAACACAATCCATCCATCTCTTTTTAGGCCTTCCTCTCCCCCTATATCCACCTACTTTCATTGACACAGCTCTCCTCAATAAATTTTCCTCTTCCCTCCTCAACAAAGGCTAACTAGGTATATTAAAATATTTATTAATTGAATAAATATTTCTATGGAAATAAGCAGCAGCTATGTACTTAAGTATACTCCACTTTTTAATTTATTATCACGTACCCAAAGCTTGTAAAGCTTTCTGTTTTATCTATATTAAAAGTCGGTGTATGATACAACATCTTTTAAAAATTGTACACTTACTAAGACATAAACCTTCAAGAAAATTGCGCATATAATAAACCATTCGCAAACATAATTTGCGTACAAATTATATTACGAAATTTACATTAAAGTAACAGGAGAAGTTTCATTATTTTACGCCCACTTAATTAGCTTTGGCAACATAGGGATGTTTGATGACTAGGTCTGTAAGTACTAACTGCGACCAAAAATAGTATTATTTTC
The DNA here is from genome assembly GCA_018467065.1 of Ephestia elutella. NCBI lineage: Eukaryota > Metazoa > Arthropoda > Insecta > Lepidoptera > Pyralidae > Ephestia > Ephestia elutella. The sequence continues at coordinate 7,763,750 of CM031575.1, forward strand.
GTCCTTTATTCACAGCTGGTATTGTTACACAAAATACAAGCAAAGCGACTGATTTGACAGTCGTCTGTCCGTCCATGCAGAGTAGGCATTACCCGCGTCACTTCACACGGCGCGGCAACATCGGATTTTTACATTGCTACCATTTCCGATACCCGGCCCGCAATGGACGCGGAAGCTTGAACCCTTTGTTCGCAATTAAAATTGAATTGTTAGCGAAAAGGGTGCAAATTGATGGAAGATTTTTTTTACTTTTCCTGCCAAAACAGCGAAAGGCGGTCGGCCAACCAGTGAGTTTTCTTTAGTCGTATTTCCTCATGACTGAGAGTCGTGGTCATTATATGGAATGAAACACACACAATGACTATCTTGGCAATGTTAATGAAGTGGTTTGCCATCGCCTTCTCCATTTCATACACTAGCTGATAAATCATCAAAGGAGTGCAGGTTTCCTCACGATGTTTTCCTTCACTGGAAGCAAGTGGTGGTCGATTAAAACTAACATAGGTACATGAGTTAGATTGGTATACAAACTCCATATATCACGGGCAGGATTCGAACCTGGGACCTTTGCGGCCACAGGCGGGCGCCCTACCACTCGGCCACCACCGCTTCCAAAAAATTAATACTAACACAAAAATTATTACTAACAAAACTTTACTTCTAAACCGCTTATCAAATTTGTAGTAATTTTGCTAGTGATACTGTGTGCAAACTCTAGTTAACTCATTAAACCGAATTAACTCCTACTACACTTGGTTGGAATGCTATCATCTTATTTAAGGTTTAATTGATACATTCTGGGAGTAAAATCCTGCTCTAATGAAGCGATAAATCGTTTCGAGAGACTGTGAGGAAATTCTGTATTTTATTCTTAAAACTACCAACTAAGTAACTACTAATCTTACTTCTTATTATTCTATCTTATCTTAAATACGAAAGTTGAGATGGAAGGATGATTGTTAGATACTCAAAGCGCAGGGTTGATTTTGCAAAAATTTTGTACATATTCATGGTAAAACCTATGGCCATTCCTAAAACAAGAAGGGGCAGAGGACGACCGCCAGCAACGTGAATGACAACCGTCACCAAAGATTTAGGACGGGCTCAAGTGAACACTCTGACAACCCAGGATAGATCGTCCTGGCGCCGACGTACGAGGAGGGCCGACCCCCGACCCCAAATAATGGGATAAGGTACGGAAGAAGAAGAGAGGAGATCCTGAAAACCGATCCGGAGGAGGAGAGGAAAACCTGGAAAAGAATACCAATATGGTACTTCCTAACGCGAAATTCCAATAAGTATCTACCTGAGAGCCCTGACGCACAGCTAGTTGTAAACTACTTTTAAATTTCTCTAGTAAGCTTTAGTAAAATGATGATTTATTACATTATACAAAACGTCACAAAAATACCTTAAAAATGAAATTTGTATTCATATCACGTCTCGGCTGTTCCATACAGGTGACGGGCTCCGAAAAAGCAGTGGGAAATACAATGTTCAAAATTATAATTACCTATATTCCATTCAAATATTATTAGTAGCTCTTGCCCGCGGCATCGCCCGCATGAATTTCCCACGGGAACAGTGCTTTTTCCAGGGACGAAAGGTACCCTATCCTTCTCTGTACTTCTAACTGTGTGTATGCAAAATTTCAGGAAGATTGGTTCAATATAAAGCGTTAAAAGGTAACAAACAAACAAATAAACCAAAAAAACCCACTTTCGCATTTATAATATCAGTTAGGATGTATTATTCTGTAATAACATCTATTATAATACTTGGGCTCACCAAAGTTTTCCCATACTTATATTGCCCGTGCAAGATAGGTATTGATTTTTGAGGAGATTCTGAAAATAAACGTACTATTAGTTCGCACGAGTGTAAATAAAATTTTTCTATAACAATTTATGTTCTGAAACTGGCTCGATTATGACGAGTCGAAATGGTAATAATTTTACCATAACTGAACTAATCAGGATTTTTTTTATTATTTTCGTGCTATTTCAATGAGGTTTTGAAAGAAAAATAGTGTAATAGTAGATTATTAACCAAGGGCTGTATGACATCAATTGCATACGAGGTTTTTGGCGCCTGAGCGAAGCGAAGGCGCTAATTAACCCGAGTATGCAATTGATGCTTACGCCCGAGATAAATACTCTGCTTTACATATCGATTGTGAGGTAAGTAAACAACAAGACAGCAGGTTTCAATGAACATTTATTAAGAAGAAAAAAATGTGTATTTAATTAAAATAAATTGTCTAGATTCCGATTCGAGTAATTAATCGATACCGAGAAAAAAAATATTAACTTTTTAAAAATATTATGTAGTATGTATGTAGTATGACAGTTATTTTTTCAAATTCCAAAACCTATGCTGTAATGATAGTCATACACCCCGGCATTCAGGGGTGTAAGGGTGTACTTACAGAGCAAGAGATATGTAAAATTTATTTTTTTATATATTTTATGGCAAACAAGCAATCGGGTCACCTGATGGTAAGTAATCACCGCTGCCCATGGACAACTGCAACACAAGAGTTTCTGCTGAGTTTCCCGGAAAGTTTCAAATGTAAGCGAAATGTTAGTGCTGGTCGCAATTTACTACTTATTTTATTTTAAGGTCCCATTTGATTTATTTTTTTTGGAAATACGGAATAATCTCTAAATGGATCCTCGAATGAAACATAGAATTACTCTTAACAGTCTGAACGTAGTCGTCATTTTCTAGCCAATTTTTTTCCTGTCAATTTACTAGACTAAATTAAATTCAAATAAGTAGTAACAAGTAATAAGTTTTTATTTAAATACTACCTAAGTAATACTGAGTTGTGAAAAAAAATACTATTCTTCTTCTTCTTGGCATGTCGATGCGATACCAATGATCCATTATTACTATTTTATGTCAAGTAGCTTTTGCTTAAAGTCCACATAAGCTTACTTTTGAAAGTTTTTATTTTGAGGCCTCGTTAGTGTCGGACAATATATTAGCATACCTAGAATTAAAATTCATTTTTCAACACACTTGCTCGTAAAGTGCGTCTTATTACATCGAATTTAGGCCCATAATGCTATATATTACGAAGGTATTACGAATATATTACGAAGGTGTTCTGTAATAAAAATTACCTTACTTTTCTGCAATGCGCCTAGTAACTAACGCGCGTTATGAATTCCACAAAGCATTTTTAATTTAGCCGCATAATACACATAAGATCAAATAGGGAAAATAACAACAGTTTTTAAATAAGCAAAGATAATGATTTTTATACAGCCAAGCACTGGCTGTATGACGATATACCATCCGCAGCGTGCACCGCGCGCTCCCTGCGCACGGCGCCGGCGGCGGCGGCGCGCGAATAAAAAACAAGAGTACCTATATTTGTTAGTTTGTGTTTATTAGGTACATTTTCCGATTTTCGCCGTCTGAGCATAGGTATTAAATAATAATTAAAATGTCGACTAGTATGGAAGAATATGTAAATTTAACTCCACCTGAAATCATTAACGAGGCGCGTAATGCAAGTAATAGTTTATTCCCTCCAAAATCAAACGTATTATAAGTGGAGGAATGACAAAAGGGCGCAATCGTTTTTATTTATCGTTAATTAAATGTTAGGACCACAAGATTTTTTTTTTTACTCACATGTGTGTTGAAAAACGTCGTCGTATGATACACGTGTCCATTTGGTCATTACGCACACTCGGCTTTATTAGCGCGCTCGCCTTCGGCTCGCGCGCCAATCTCGCCTCTTGTGCGTAATGAATGACCAACTTTGGACACTTGTATCATAATGTACTATTTGTAATTAGTGACCTACTTTATGAACTTTTGTTGGCACTTCTATCTCTAAACTTGACTAAACTATATAAACTATATTTATTAGTTGACTACTCGTAAATTAGTCACAAGGTATTTTTCAATATACTTATAAAAACCTAAACTTATGAAAATAATACATTAAGCTAAGGGCATAACAAAGTTAGGTAGGTACCTAAATATCCGCGAACTCTTTAAAAGAGTTGGCTTACCTCACGTAAGAATTTAATATCCTGCATTTGAATGTTGGGTACATTTTGTAGATTAAAGAAAAATAATAAATAGATTCTAAAATAAATTTAAAATTCTTTTATAGAACGAGATGCAATTCATTACTTTTTGTATACGCGGGTGGATATTACCTTATCATCTCCATGTACGTACAGCAGTCAGGATTAGTATATGATTTCGGAATAAAAGTACCTATCCTACCCAACCCGTGTAAACTAATAAGCATATTTAAATTAGGCAATCGTTTGTTAAACCATTATTTCTTGAAACTAACATAACTAAAATAGACGCAAGAGAAAAAAGAGAGTTCGAAGTAAAAAAGTTATACAAATACGTGTTACCTCACAATAAAGGAAAAAAGTCTTGAGTAAACAGTAGAAGTCATAATAAAGGCCATAAGATATGAACAATCCGCGGGCGTTATGCCAAATAGGATCTAGTCGAATTGCAAATGGCGGAATGCAGCCGACGGCCCGCACAATGCATACCGAAATAAATAAATAAATAAATAAATATATACGGACAAATCACACAGATTGACTTAGCCCCAAAGTAAGTTCGAGACTTGTGTTATGGGATACTAACTCAACGATACTATATTTTATAACATATACATATATAGATAAACATCCAAGACCCGAGCCAATCTGAAAAAGATCATTTTCCATCTTGACCCGGCCGGGGATCGAACCCGGGACCTCCGGTGTGGCAGTCCGGCGTGTTGACCGTTGGGCCAAGGAGGTCGTCGAAATACGTATTATACGGTCACAATGGGAAGGCATTACATCAAAAAGATTATAGAAATTCCGCATTAAATTTCCTACAGGAATTCCGGACGTATTTGTGTAGATTCTTTGTGTGGAATTAGTTCTAAGGTTTAAATTGGTAGTATAAATTCTGTAGTTCTGACCAGCTTTTGTTCTATTTTGGATACTCTCTAGTCCCCTGAGCCCATGCCTGAATTACCTACGTCATATGACATTAGGATAAAATGTATGGCACTCGGTCAGAAAACTCGTGCTGACCAAGAATCAGAAGAAAATCGCACCGAAAATTGTCTGGTAGTTTGAGAAAATTGACTACTATACATATATGACATACGACGACGATGTCATTTGACGCAGTTAATTCAAGGATGGGTTCACGGACCACACTATCCCACTAATATTATAAATACGAAAGTTTGGATGTGTGTTTGAGAATGTTTATTACTCGATTACGCAAAATCTACGGATCAAATTACGGGAAGAACAAAACACGGGTGAAATAGCATATAGGGTACTTTTTATCCCGAAATATGCACGAGAGCAGAGTCCCGAGGTGTGATCATGATCCGTGTTATTTTTGAAAATAAAACTAAAACGACACAGTTATAGTTTTATTTTCAAAAATAACACTTCTAAGTAAAATATGTATAAGCATCTAATGTAGTTATTTGATAGATTCAGGCGTAACGTTAACTTTGCGGAAGTCAAAGTTAACGTTACGCCTGAATCATCAAAAAGTTAAGCATTATTTGTTCTAAACTACATTCAGTTGCAAAAGCTCGCCCTCGCCTCTCAACTCCTTGCCCAATATTGTTAGTGACAAACGACTGGCGTCCAAAATCATACATATTCAAAAACAAGACTTCATGATCCAACGATAAAGTATTTAATGGCTACCATAAAAATGGTACTTTGCAGGAGGCGTCAATAATACTAAAGTGGCTATTAATGTTAGTATCTACTGTGAATCGACTCCCATAAAATGTCAGGCCTACTGTGCTGATCGGGGTCACAAAATAAGTATAATATTCAAGTTTTTTATATGTCAATTAAGGATACCAAATTCATGTGTAGCTGTGCACCGTAGCGTGGCTTCGCTCTCGTACGAATTTCGGCATTCTGAATAACCTATTCTTTCTTTAGTCGTATTTCCGCATGACTGAGGGTCGTGGTCATTATATGAATTGAAACACACACAATGACTATCTTGGCAATTTTAATGGAATGGATTGCAATTGCCTTCTCCATTTCACACACCAGTTGATAATCATCAACCAGAGTACAGGTTCCCGATGTTTTCCTTCACCGGAAGCAAGTGGTGGTCGATGAAAACTAACAAGGTAGGTACATGAGTCAAATTGGTATATAAACTCATATAGCACGGGCAGGATTTGAACCTCACAGGCGCCTAAGTACTACTCGGCCACCACAGTACCATTTCTATACTTAAGTCTTCATGAACGTTGCTAACATACAAAGAAATAATGTTTTAAATTGGAATGTATTTTGTTTCTATGTGAAAATAAATAAATAAAATAAAATAAATAGAAATCGTTCTCGAGATTCAGACAAACAATATAAGTGAGCACTTAAAAGGAATATTGGGAATTTCACACCTATAGGGCGTAAAATGAGTGAATAATGAAATTCGCGCGGGTTAAGCCGAGGGCTAAATAAATAAAAATAAAATAAAATCAATTTATTTCAGGTAACATAGCCCATAGGTACATAGGGAAAAAGAAAATATATTAATCAATTAAGCTAGTTACTTAAAAGCCTAAATAATAGAGACAGAACTACAAAGTCAGACCCAGGCTAATTTAATTTGACAATAGCGAAGCTTCCGTTTATAGGCTAAAGTGTGGTAAAGGGCCAAAGAACTCCAATGGAACCCTATTACTAAGACATGTGTGATCGTTCATGCGTCTATCAAAGGGCATTATCATTGAATCCGTAACAATAGAGATATTTGAAAATTCCCATGCTAATATGTTACTAGCTTTTGCGAAGCCCCGTGGGCTTCGCACGAGTGTATTTCCAACGGGAACAGTGTTTTTTTCCTGGGTATAAGGCACCCTATGTCCTTCTCAGTACTTCTGACTATGTGTATGCGAAGTTCAGGAAGAATGGTAAAAGATAAAGCATGAAGAGGTAACAAATAAACGAATAACAAACAAACTCACTTTCGCATTTCTAAAATTAGTTAATTAATTGTGCATATTCCAACTCGATGAAATAATATAAGATTTTCGACTCGTAGTCCCACCGATTTTGTCCCACTATGACTGGTGCGACTTTTTGTTTTGGGAACTCGCTCACTTAACGAGTCTTCAACTTCACCACTTGTTTCAAGTCAAACGTACATAAGTTAATAGATAGATACAGGACATGACAAAAAATGAACAAACGTAAATTCTAAGTTAGCAGATAGCCCCCTTTGATTATTTACTCTCGAGATTAAATATTCAAAGATACTCCCACAGTACATAACGAAAATGAAACTTTAAATTGTGTACATAAATGAACGTATAATGTACTTCACGTGCTGTAACGAATTTCTACAACTTGTTTATTTTACAAGAAAATTATGATTTTAAAAAGACGAAGAAAAATAATACTCCCTTTGCCATGAGCTCCTTCTAAATAACATTCATTTATCAAGCTTATTAAAAGAGATTTTGCACAACAATTTCATTTATAACCAACGTAAATTATGAAGAAATTTATCTGAAAATGGGTGATTAAACTTGACCAGGTGACTAAAGTAATAGATACCTATATAGGTAGGTAGGTAAATATTTTATAAAAAAAAAAAAAATATATTTTTTTTACTAGGAATATGCAGTCAAATTATTTAAAAACTTAGTCAAATTATACAGTTATAAAAACTTAGTCAAATTAGGTAAATTGCAATGTGCAAATCCATTTATAATAAAATTCCAACAAAGATAAAAGACCTAACTCTAAATTTTAAATCGCCTTTACGCAGTTGGTTGATGGCGAAAAGTTTTTATTCATTAGACGAATTTTTCGATACATAGTTTAGTTTTATTTGCAAATTATAGATATTATCAATTAAAAAATTTTGCATGCTGTAGTTAATGGCTAAATAGGTTCAGGACTTCTAAATTGTTACTGTTAACTTCTTAATGTACCCTATTTAATGCAAATAAAGGATTATCTTATCTTACTGTATATGTTTGTTTGTAAACTCTTTATTGCAAATATACACAAGACACAAGAAAAATACAAAACATAATGAAACAAAAATAGAGGCGTACAATAGCGGACTTATCCCAAAAAGGGATTTCTTCCAGATATGTACACTAGTTGCACACCGGGGCTCGGCTTTTGTGAGAGTTTTCGGAAATAAGTACTTACCCTATGTGTTATTCCGGGTATTCTTTATGATACGACTGATCCGGAGGGTACTCTCCAGTGGTAGATATCCCTTTTTAATAACTCTGCAGCTGTCTCTATTACAAACATGTGTATTATTTAGTTATTCTATGTTATTATATTAGTTATTCCGTAGATATACCTACTACAGCCATTTCTTCGACAATAAAGTGGCTTACCATTGCTATTATTGTAAAATCCATTTATTAATAATTGAATTAAATTCAATCTCATCATGTCTTTTTATGATTTTACAACAATATAAAAATTAAAATAGACTTTTTAGGAAATTGCTTTCGTGGTTAAATGTTTTACTTTAGAATGTTTAGGTTTGAACTAATATTTGATTTATTTTCAACAAAATTCAAAAAAAGTACTGTGAAGATTGTTAATATAATAGGACAGTTATGAATAAATGTACTTTAGTTACATTGTTTATGATTGTAAAGTCTAGTTTTCCGAATAAATAAATAACTAAATGAGGAATCTAACTCAACGTACTAATCTCATATCATAGAAGAATTTTAAATTTATCTGAAATTGATTTAGTTAATTAGAATTGTGTTCTTGGACCAGTACCTAATTAAAACTTTTGTAATTGTCGAAGTTATTGCTGATAGCATATTCTTCCTGTGACATCAAAAATGATGAAGAGATGAGAGGTTTCGTTAACTAAATTCCAAAACATTAGAAATCGTACTTATGTTATACAGAAATAAATTTATTTATTGGAAACTAGCTTTTGCCCGCGGCTTCCCCTGCTTGAATTTCCCACGGGAACTGTTTTTTCCCGGGATGGACGAAATTTCAGGAAGATTGGTTCAGTAGATAATTTGTGAAGAGGTTATAAACATACAAACTCACTTTCGCATTTACAGGGTTATTTTGAAACCATTGGCCAAATTTTCGCAGCAGATTTGGTTAATGAAATTGAGCAGGTTTCCAAAAAAATTTACGTGAAAAAATGAAAAAAAAATTTTTACTTCTCATACAAATTATTCGATCAGCTGATGGGACTTAGTATAAGCTGAAATTTTATGTTATTCTTTTACTTTTCTTTCGGACGTAGTTGTATTCCAAGTACTGAGCACATTGTAAAAATTTGGCCAGTAGTTCAAAAATAACACCGTATAATGTTAGTTAATATTATTGTTGGAAATAATAAGAAAGTTCCTCGATGATGAAGTGGCACTTTCCTGTGTTTGAGATTTTTCTTTCGATTGGATGGGCATGCATTAATCAATCTCGGACAAACTTGGTGATCGGTCACAAAACATATAGCTTCGATTTGTCAACGAAAACAATAATATTGCTTGATAAAATGGAACTTATTTTATAATCAAATATTTCCAAGAGTCGTAGTACTTTTATTTTTATAAATTAGATGCCCATAGTTTCACATGGAGGCATTTAGGAAATGAAGTACTCCATCCATATGCAAAAAAAAACTAAAAATGGTAAGTTTCTATTGGCCACCATTATGCTTTTAGAGTACCTATTAGACAAAAAAAAACACAGCGTGGTTTTAGGAATAAGCTTTCGATACTGTTACTTTATTTTAAGATTCCGAACTCTAAAAAAGTAAAGCAAATTATATAGAACAGGTAGGGAATTGAGCTTTTACGGCGTTCAGGACTGAAAATGAATAATGACATTTCACGAACTGCTTGCCGTCATTGAGACTTGTAAATAAATAGAATAGACGTGATTTTCTCTTGCTTCCTCATAACAATAAAATAAGGACACTCTCAAGAAATATTTACACTGTCTCCAAGAACATTTCAAAAGTAGATAGGTAATAAAGTTCTTTGCTAAAATTGTGAAGTTAGAATAATTGACCGAGCGAGCGAAGCGAGCGAGGGCTATAATTCAAGTTGGAGCGAAAACAACATTGTTTGTATGTATGTATGTAAGTATGTATGTTTGTTCCGCGATAACTCTCGAACCGTTGAATTAATTTTGATGATATTTAGAATTCATGTAGCAACTATCCAAAGAATTTTTAAGTTCGTTGCGCAACAAAATCGGTTCAGCCGTTTTTGAGATATTTTTAAATAATAATCGCGAGGTCTAAGTTCGCGGCGAACAACTAGAAGGTACCTAAATAGCAATTATAGCCACAATTTTAAGCTTCAAATGTTATTTGTCCTTAAATATAATTATGCTTCCAACATAAAGTTATTAAAAGTCAACGCTCTTGTAAATTGTAAAATTATAGGACATTTCATAGCAAAATTGGAAAAAGATCTCAATATTTTAAGCACAAAATTAATTGTGCTAATCACTTTTTTCCATAGCCTCTTGCTATAAAAAAAGTGAAAATTGAAAGTTAAAAGTTTATAAAAACTGATTGGCACAAAAAACCATATTCACTTCGAAAATGAGCCAATGCCACGTTTAAGTGTGATTATAAAATGAACCAAAATACATCACACCACATCACACATCTATATTTCTTCACGGAAGTACCAACCTGAAAAATGAGAAGGCCAATAACTAGTCATCCACTTGTCTCCTCCATAAAAATTTAGCTCCGGTGTAGAATGATAAATTACAGTATAATATCTGGACGTTGCATTATCCGCTTAATCACGATGACTCGGGTGTATTGATCCAGGAAAAGGGTAGCAGAAGGGTTAAATAAGTAAACTATTTGCTTTGCCGGGAGTGTGGGTTCCGCTGGCATTTCATAAATGAACAATAGTTTTATTTACTCTACATTACTGTTAGTGGAAAAGGGAAAATTGTTTTTTTAAGGTGGCTTACATACCTAGTGATTTTTTTATAAGATTAGTAGGCTAACGAGCATGCAGGTTGCCTGATGGTATGTAAACGCAATTCATGGACATCAGCAACTTCTTGAAGGTGACGATTTATAACTTGTTCGGGTATGAAAGGGCTTTAAACTGGGGATTCCTCCACTCATAGGTGATGGGCTAGCAACCTGTCACTATACCTGAATCTCCATTTCTGAATTCCATCAGAGAGCCCACTATTCAGCTAAGCGTGGCCTTCCAGACTCACGACTCTTGGCTCTGTCTACCCCGTAAGGGATAAAGACGTAATTCTATGTATTTATGTATAGAATACTTTCACATAATATTTACCCTGTAACCTATCCTTTAGACAATTTTGCTAATTCAATCTGAAAGATGAAGTGATTGGATTATAAATGCGATTGGTGCTTACTCAGTATATTGTTTTTCGTAAAGAACATATTTTTTATTGTCAGAATTTAGATATTAAATTAAGTTGCCTTTATGGTTGTTGATTGAGGTTGGGGCAGAAAAGTTCTCGAGTGGCGACCACGAACCGGAAAACGTAATGTTGGCAGGCCTCCCACTGGGTGGACCGACGACCTGGTGAAGGTCGCGGGTTGCGCATGGATGCGGGCAGCGCAGTACCGGTCGTTGTGGAAATCCTTGGCGGAGGCCTTTGTCCAGCAGTGGAAGTCTTTTGGCTGAGAGAGAAAGAGAGAGAGAAGGTTATTGAACTGAATAACTACGAGTATGTATTGTAAATGAACAAAGTGATTGAAAAATTATTTACGTATTATAAATTTAAAAAAAAAAGTACTCTTAATCAACTTCTAGATCTATCTACCTATATTAGTAACATGACAGACCTGATTCCTATCTCATTCTTACGTAATCAAGTAACTTTTTATGTCAATTCTTAAAGACTGAAAATGTCTTTATTTTTATAGTGTATAAAACCTAAATCTAATCAAGACTGTTTATCAAAAATAATGCAGTATCAAATAGTATTTTAGTTAGTTTACTTGAAGCGCCAAAAATAAATTTACATGAAATGCCACCCACAGGTTATCACTAAATCTGGGAATTTTCGCTTCCACTTAGCACGTAGGTAGCTAAAGTTTAGCAGGCAGACAGTTTCTATGTTTCTATGTTACTTAAATCTTGAAAATAAGTGTTTGATATCCAGATAAAACATTCACATTACCTACTTCAATCTGAAGCCTGTTTTTGTACATGTAACTTTTCGCCGCTCAAAAACTTTTGATCCGCGAATCCGTCAAAAAACGTTTTCGAATTAATCTAAATTTAACTCGTTTCCCAAACTACACTCGACAGATTAGGTACGTTTGTAGCGAAATACCCGGGAGCTACCATCAGACTCGATAACTTCAATAATTAATTTGAACGACTTCTAAAACTCGAAAAGTTGAAACTCGACAGCGATAGAAAAATATGGAGTGTATAGAGATAGGGTTCGCAACTTGGAGATACGATGTCGAACGAAAGTTCAAGTCGTGGTTTCCAGAATTGCAACTTTAAAGTGGAACTGAGCTGAGCACCTGGATAGAAGAAACGATGGAAGGTGGAGTAAGGCTGTTACCAAGTGGTACCCCAGAAATGGAAGACGAAACGTAGGGCATCCGGCAGCTAGATTGGTCGATGATGTTAAGAATATTGCTGGCTAAAATGGAGTAGGATGGCCCAGGACAGAGTAGGTTGGCGCAGACGGAAGGAGGCTTATACCCAGCAGTGGGTCACGGAAGGTTGTGGATGATGATGATGATAGAGATAAGGGTTTATGAACATAACTCTAAGTAAAAACTATAAAAATAGCTTCGCCCCGGCGGCCCCGGGGCATCAGAAGAGAGATAAAAAGTATCCTACATTCTTTTTCCCTATTTTTCTACCCGAGTACCAATAAGTTTAAAAACAAATTAATAATTAGAATTGTCAATTTCAATATTTATTAAAAACTAGCTTTTGCCCGCGGCTTCGCCCGCGTGAATTTCCCACGGGAACAGTGCTTTTTCCCGGGATAAAAAGTAGCCTATGTGCTATTCCAGGTCATTATCTACCTCTGTACCAAATTTCATCGAAATCCGTCCAGTAGATTTTGCGTGATTGAGTAACAAACATCCTCACAAACTCACAAATTCACAAACTCACAAACTCACATCCAAACTTTCGCATTTATAATATTAGTATGGATGCTACAGATAAGTTGTAAGTGTGTGTGTAAATTAATAAAATCATGGTCAAAATACTTTAATAGCACTATTAAATATTACAGTGCGGAAAACTAACCGAAAACCTTGCTATATTGTCAGCTCTACTTTTGCCAACTTTAGCAGGAAATTCAAGCTTTATGACTCATGCAATATGCAAAAGTTTCAACTATGATCCTTGTCTCTTAAAGTTATATATAGGTAGGTATATGTTTACGTCGACAAAGTGTGTCAACAGTTGCGTTGCGTACCTATATCAGAAACCTCGCGTAAAGTGGATGGAGTGGATTCTCATGATCATTCACCATAATGAGGTCTTATCATAAGTTTTTTTTGCAACGGCCATGAGCCGCATCAATAACGGGTCCCCACGGGTAACTTTAGGGTTCGTCCCTCAGGTGTTCCAGAGTCCCTAGTCGAAACCTGGGGGCCCCCGTCATTATAGTCATTAGGCACTGAGAATTACATTGTTGACAGTTGGGAGGCAGGGCCAAGGCTGATGAAGTTGCCACAAGGCCCCGAAGAGTGTAGCCTACATAAACGTAAATGTTAAGTAATCAATAAGGTTAAGTTGGTTTCACCTACTTCTGTTCATCTGTTAGTTTAACATAGGTCGCTGAAAAATACTCGGCAGTAACAACAAGTTACTTCGACGATGGAATTTATCGGAATTCAAAGCGTATTCTATATAAATTTATGCGAATAAAATAAACGGGATAACTCACGTATCGTATCGGCTGTGCCGTCTAGTTTCGATCTCCTAATAAGTTGAGAGACGAGTCGGCAAAACCAATGATATACCCCGTTTGTATGTACCTATGTATATTTCTCAATGTTGAGTAAATATAAAAGAAATTGAGAGACTGAAAAGGATGTATATGTATAATATATTTTAGAAAATCCCCGTAGATCGATGTGGAGTTAGTAAGTGCTGTACTGTAGAGTCCTGGGGGACTGTACTTGGGGATCATAAACTGCGGAAAATGCTGCGATGTCATGGTTTATTCTGATCCTTACCGTACTTATTATCACTCCAATGTGCAGAACTATTATAATACAGATATGAAATAAACCTCGAGTAATTAAATGACAAATGACATTGACTTATGAATCATTGTAACGGACATGGAATTAAGTATTAAAATCATTGATTGTAACGGGTGGTTGCTGGTTCCGCCACCTGCATTGAGCTTTGTTTAATATTCCCTACTTAATAGAGGTATAAATTTATACAAAACATATTTTCTGGTTTGTACTACTAATTTTTTCTCATATTTCGGTTTCATCATGGGCTGTAATAAATTCCATCTCAGAGGACAAAATTCCATTTGAAAAGTTATATGTCCACATTTTTGGGCAAATATTTTTATTAGAATTTTTTTATAAACTCAACCTACATCCAGAGGTCAAAGTAAAACTGCTACAAAGTCGTGGTGGGATGGGATTAACTAGCAACTAGCGCCCCGCCCGGCTTCGTTCGAGAGATACAGTCAAGCGTCATAAGTGCAGTCATACCGATTCCCCAACAAACAAACTTACAATAAATATTTCCTAGACGATCTTCGTGGCCTAACGGTTATCACGCCAGACTGCCACACCGGAGGTCCCGGGTTCGATTCCCGGTCAGGTCAAAATGGAAAAATGATCTTTTTCAGATTGGACTGGGTCTTGGATATTTATCTATATATGTATTTGTCATAAAATATAGTATCGTTGAGTTAGTATCCCATAACACAAGTCTCGAACTTACTTTGGGGCTAACTCAATCTATGTGATTTGTCCGTATATATTTATTATTTATATTTATAAAAAACAACTCTCAAACTTTCAAACACTTTCCCTTTTTAATATATTAGTTAGTGTGACTCATTTACTTATTATATCTATGGTGTGACTAGATGAATCAAACAGACAATAGATACTTATCAAAAAGCCTAGAACCATAGAGCAACACATTGCTCTATGCCTTATAGGATCTTTTCAAAGTCAAATCGAAATACAAGTTCCAATTTCTAGCTTAAAGGGCATGTTGCAGAGCGGGCTATATCATGAGCAGTTCCCCAAAAATCAGAAATAATATCAAAAACCGATTAAGACCATCATATATTTGTATTTTCGTGATCTTGTTATGGTACAAAAATACATTTAATATCGCTTAATATCGTATAATGGTGATACTGACATGGCGTCCGTACGTATGTTCAGAAATTATGATACAGAAAATCAGATACAATGCTCGATATTTTCATTATATTTTAGAAAATTAATTAAAGTAAATGTTCCTAACACAAGTTACATGCAATATCACAAAAACATATGGTTATTTCACATAAATAGATGAATAATAAATAAAATAAACAATTCTTTCCCGCGGGCAAGTATGTAATAGAAGTACATTTTCGAACGTACCGGAAATCGGAACTGTCAAATGAAGCGCGTCAACGTCAAATCATAATGGGTGTCGGCCATTTTGGCGGAACTCGCCTAACCTTCATACAACAATTTTATTATTATTACAACAATTCTTTATTAACACACAAGAAATTACATTTTAAGATACATAAAGTAACTTACAACTAAAAAAAAGAAAGGAAGATGCGCAAAAGGCGGCCTTATCGCTGACAGCAATTTCTTCCAGGCAACCAATTGAGAAATTGCTGAAGACGAAATTTATGTTGTGCGGGTTGGGTTAAGGAGAAAAATAGTAAAATAGACTGATTTTATATATAAATACATTTAACTTATCATAAACCTACATACAATACTATAATTCAATAAACCTACATATATACATATAATATATATATATATACATTACACAAAAGGGAATTATGCGAACAACGTACACGTAAACAAAAGATAGAAAAAGAAGGAGATAGCAAGAAAAAGAAGAATTATAATCATAGAGATAAGTAATACGACTTAACCTGAGATTTAAAGCTGCTTAGGGTTTGTGCACACCGGATGGAGTATGGTAGCGCATTCCAAAGACGGGCGGCTTGTACAGTAAATGACTTCGCGAAAAATTGAGTATTGTGATCTGGGGTAATAAGGCGGACTTTTTCTGTACTTCGCAATGAACGACCCTGGGTCTCACTGCGAAACTTGAACAGGTTTTTAAGGTAGCTAGGAGAGGTAGGTTTAAAAAGAATTGTGAATAATAAGGAAAGGATATGCCAGTCACGGCGCCGACGAATAGGGAGCCACTCGAGTTTAGTGCGAAATTGAGTAACATGGTCATATTTACGAAGACCATATATGAATCGAATAAAGAGATTTTGAAGACGCTCGAGCTTATTTAATTGCTCCTCGGTGAGATCAAGGTAGCACGCATCTGCGTAATCAAGGATTGGAAAAAGTAGGGAGTGAGCAAGCATAATCTTGGTGCTAATTGGCAAGAATTTACTAAGCCTACGAAGAGCCCAGAAAGCAGAAAAAGTTTTCCTACTGACCTCTGCTATTTGCACTGACCAGGATAGTGAGCTATCAATATGTAGACCAAGATTCTTGACATGGTTGCTGTATTTAATAATAGTTCCATTAAATACGACCGGTGGCAGCTGTTCATAATCCAGTCTACATAGAAGCCTAGAACTACCAACGATGACACATTGGGACTTGATGGGATTGACTAGAAGGCCATGATTTTTGCTCCAAAAAGAAATGCGCTCTAAGTCCTCATTGGTAGTTTTAATTGCCGAGGAGAGGTCTTCAATACTGGCCTGCGTGTAAATTTGCAGGTCGTCCGCGTAAAGGTGGCAGGAAGAGCGAAGATCAATAGTGATAGAGTTAATAAACAGAGCAAAGAGAAGAGGAGATAAGACACCACCCTGTGGAACACCAGCAGATGTATTGCACCAAGAAGAATAATTATCATTGATGCGAATACACTGCTGCCTTCCAGACAGGTAAGAGTGAAACCAACCGATAACTGCAGGAGACATGTTGAGGGATCTCAAAACACCCAGCAGAATATCAACATCAACTGTATTAAAGGCATTGCTAAAATCCAGAAGAGTCAGTACAGTCAGCTGAGTGTTGTCCATTCCTCGACGAATGTCGTCAGTAATTTTAATGAGCGCAGTAGTCGTACTGTGACCTGGACGGAAACCGGACTGTAGGGGATTGAGCAGATTATTAGCATTAAGGAAATGGTTGAGTTGCTGCTGCACTAATCTCTCAAGAACTTTTGAAAGGAATGGAAGTATGGATATTGGACGATAATCGCTTAAGGAACTAGGGTTATTCTTTTTAGGAATAGGTGTAATATAGGCATTCTTCCAAGAGGCTGGAAAAACACCCGAGGAAAGGGAATTATTTAGGATAACGGTTAGGATAGGGAGAAGGATATCCAGAATAGGTAGTATCATTTTCCGACTAATGCTATCACAACCAACAGCATTCGACGAAATAGCATTTACTGCCTTCTCAATGTCACACGCAGAAACTGCACTAAAAACAAATGTTTGTATATTAGGAGTGGGATGAGAAGAGAGGGAATTTGAAGTATTTAATTTAATACTTGGATCAAGAGCAACAGACGAAGAAAAATGCTTATTGATGGCTTCAAGATCTAGATCAACGGATTGTTTGCCTTGAGTTTTCCCAACTCCTAGGGTCTTAAGAAATTTCCAAATTTTGGCCGGATCGCCATTTTGAACAGATTGATGAATGTGGCGTCGTTGTGCGTCCCTAACCACATTATTGCAATGATTTCTTGCTTGTACGTAGGCTTCACGACACCCTTGATTCGCACAAAATTTTGTTTTGGCTTTATTTTTCTTAGCTTGTAACAGTTTAATTTCATCAGTTAGCCAGGGCGCGGGGTAGTATTTTAAACGGACCGGGCGCACAGGGGCTTCATTACGATTTTGTTAACTAAATATACCATAGAAAGGCTACGAATTTAAGGGATTTAATTAGAAGGCATTGATACTGACCCAAAAATGAAAAGTTCAGATAGGTGCTTATGATATAGCCGACTCCCCATACATTTGTGCAACAACCCCTTTACGAAAATCCGTTCAAATAGCCATTTTGGCGTTGGAAACGCCAGTATTGTATTTGAATTTGCCGCCACTTTTGTTGCTACCATTGCGATTATGTCTTTTGAATAATCCTACCCACATCCTATTTGTTGTCCCATTCCTTCACGCACAACCTGGAGTGAGACGCATTGGAGTGAGACGGAAACTCACGACAGAATGCGCGTTTGACAAGTGATGTGTCATTCGTTCGATATAGCAAAAGACAGAAGCTTTTTCTCCTCGCGTGGGTTAACGCCGTGTGCCGTTAAAATATTGATAGAACAAGCTAAATAGTTCTTTGAGCCCGTGTATAGTGAAAGGAGACGATCGTGAACTTGGTGGACGTCTTTTGTGCTAAAAGAAGTGCCTGCAGTTCGAGACGCCGGCAGACATAACCTCAAAAACCACGCCAACTCCTCCAACTCATCTTTCATCACAAGGTTAGTGCAATTTCCTCTATCCGCGGCTGCCTTCCAACTAGTATAGTCCTTACCCAGGGCAGCAGCAGTTATCAGGTTCAAAGGACATATAGCAAACATACATATATACATACAGTCCATTAATTTGTTTTTCACCAACGGCACTGGCGCACCCATTTCTTGGTCCATTCAAGCACGTGGGTCGTTCGTAACCATAGTTCGTAACCACATTTCGTAACCATAGTTATTCCATTGGGAATAAACCACACCTAAATAACTAGGATTTTTCTCGTACTAAATTTCGCACCTAGGTATTTAGGTACGTTGGGTTACCTATTAGTGTATGGGCACATAGGTACCTTCTTAACCTGTGGTTACTTAGCAATCATTTGTTTATTCATTCGCATTTTGTTGATAGTTTTATTCCATCGGGAATAAAAACACCATACCTATATAACTATAGTGTTTCTTTGTCGTAATTACCCAGCACATAGTTATTGGGTATTGAACTTGAATAGGTATCCATATAACGTATAGGCGTTATTTATTGCGTTTGATAACCAACTCGTACACATTCCTCGTAATCGATAATTCACCGCGCTTCTGGTTTCGTTTGTTTTATATGTACCCTCGCAACATACCACACAGTGATAATTCGTTGTTATACTCGTTTTGATATAGAAATATAGCTAAGTACGTACTATTCAAGCCAGTAGCCTATACTGGCACGCGTACTAGGTACCTTAAACCGCGGTCTCCGGATTACGCAGCGACGAGCTACACGTCACATCGGACACAAAATTATATGACAACCGTTGAGAATGGTCTCTTGTAACGTCGATACCAGCGTAACGTTGAGGGGAAAGAGCGGCGAGTGGGGAGTGGCTTTGCGTCGTCTGGGATTCTCGACAGATTTTAAGTCAAACTGTTAACAAATTAGTTGCACTCTTTCGTCTTAAAAGAGCTAAAAAGAGATAGACATATTGTCACAACAACTCCACAAAAACGCAAAAAAGTTATTACGAGAAGCGGCTTTCTACAAAGGAACGCAGACTGTGGCCGACTGTCGCAGACTTAAGGGGCCGCGTTTTGGATTATTTCTGATTTATTTTGAAGCCTTTTTTTAAATCATCTGGAATGCGTGCAAAGTTAAAATTATTGAAAAAGTATTAATAAATAAGACCTTCTTAGCAAATGCACCCATATTTATTGAGGAAATTAGATGATATCTTATCTAAAAAATAATTACTGATGGTAATGGCATCAGGCTAATGGTATTATTTTTTTGAATATGGTAATGGCTTAGAATCCATAGTAATGACGATTAGTGTGTTGCAAAAGGCAATACCAGTTTTAAAAACAAATTAATGTGTTATTTTGTAATCAGTGATATAAACTTTGGTTATTATCAATATAATTCAACAAGTCGCAGTAAAAATCTAAGTAACAAATAAAATTTCGATCTTATATTTTTTCCTAATTCTAATTAATCTTATCTTTGAAAATCATCTTTGGAAATGAACAGTAATTTTGCCTATTATAAATAATCGTTTCCATAATACTACTATGTTTTCTCTCTATAAATTAGATAGATAGATAGATAATACATTTATTTGTATCAGCTGAGATACATAACACAACAAACATAACATGAATTACATGCAAAAATTCCTAAATATAGTAAGAAAAACAATTTTACGTTACTATGTGCTGCAGTGATACAAATTGGTAATAACTCAGTGGTTGAATTGCCCCTACAGGAGCAAACACTGATTTTCAGTCATCACCATAATTAGTAAATTGTTCAAAAATATTCGGTCAACATGACCACCAAAACACGATATGATATAGCGGTTTATCCACGCCAACTGTCAAAATATGATAAATACCGCCGCCATGTTGATTTTTTATCTAAACAGCGAGCATCACCGTGCCAGTGACGTCACCGTGTTATGATACGATATGATAAATAGAGGAGCGAGCACGACAGTTTGCTATTTATCGAAAATTCGAGCATAATATAATATAAGCGATAAAAATATCGATTTTTGACATTTCGTCAAAACTCGATATTAGTCGTGTTATTTTATCGACGACGTTTAGAGTGCGTGATACGCTCGATATAATAAAAAATTTTATTACAAGTTTATTAGCATTTATTCATTCTCCGAGTAAAAGGTAAGATTTATTTTTATGATTGTTGTGTAAATGTTTTTGAAATAAATGCAGAAAATAATCCTTGATATTTTCTTTTTTCAGTTATAACTTCACAAGAATATGGCTAGGTCATATCAAAGAATAAATATATGAATTAATTTTTTAAACATTTTATGAATGAAAGAAAACGATAATTAATTAAATGTCAATGTCACCTACCGACGACAAAAACGTGAAAAAATAAAAAAAAAACGAACGAGTGAAAATGAATGATGATTGAAAATTTTTATTAATACATTGGCAGCATTGTTATTCCATATCGCGAAGCTAATCATTTGGTATCATGTGGTAAATTGTATCATATCATGTTGCTACTTTGGTCATGCTCGCGAAATCGATAAATATGTTGGTGATATATGATACGATATATTTTATCGTATATCTACGACGCGTGGTCATGCTAGGGTAGATGGATCATTCCCCTTAAGCTGCCGGCAGACGCAAGCCGCTGCGACCGGCGGCACTCACCAGCCTTTTTATAGCGCCGGCTTAGAGATGTATGCAAACATCGATGTATATTTATTAGTGATATCGATGATTTTTTTTTTTGTTTTAATTTGTTTTTGTGGTATTTCCAAAGAGTGTAATTCCATAAATCTAGAAACCTTAGGACTTCCATGAAATGTAGTCTAAATACTTTACCATCTATAGATATACTTACTTATAAAAAAACCAAAAACATTATTTAAAAAATTCTACTTATAACCCACTTCAAAAAAGGAGGCTCTCAGTATTACCTGTAAGTTTGTATGTATGTTTATCCGCCATTATCTGACGTTTGGCTGTACCGAAATTGATGCGGTTTTTAGAAAAGCATTTTAAGTCAATGCAATCTATTGCATTGACTTAAAATGCTTTTCTAAATGATTTATATATGTCGACTAGGTTTTACCCGCGGCTTTGCCCGCAAAAATTGTACACCAAAACTTTCCTTGACATGAATGACCCACCCAGACCTTTAGTATAAACCGCATAAAATCTGTTCAGTAGTTTTTTAATTTTATCGCGAGCAGATAGACGGGTTGTCCCTATTTTGTAAGTACCTACCAAGAAAGACAAAATCTTTGGTATCGGTGTAATCGGTTACCCGGTAACAGTTTAATATCAGGCACCTCAAGCGGTTACCTGCCTCGCGCCTGCCGTTCCTAGATATAAGAGTTACTATGATACAGACCGATACAAATATTATTGCATCCTAATCCTATAAATGCGAAACTAATATTATAAATGCGAAAGTGAGTTTGTTTGTTTGTTTATTTGTTTGTTTGTTACCTCTTCACGCTTCATCTATTGAACCAATCTTCCTCAAATTTTGCATACACATAGCTGGAAGTACGGAGAAGGACATAGGGTACCTTTCATCCCGGAAAAAAGCACTGTTCCCGTGGGAAATTCACGCGGGCGAAGCTGCGGGCGAAAGCTAGTCCATACTAATATTATAAATGCGAAAGTTTGGATGTGAGTTTGTGAATTTGTGAGTTTGTGGGTGAATTCGCGTTTTGAATATTTTCTGATTTATTTTGACGGTTTTTTTTAAATAAGTCTAAAATGCGTGCAAATTTAGCAAAAACGAAATAAATATTTTTAAATAACATGTACCAAGCAAAGGCACACTTATTAAATCAAGAACTTAGGAAATATATAATTTTGAAATAAAAATGGAGAAATGGTAATGTCGTATTGCTAATGGTAATGATTTTTTTATGAATGGTAATGACAAATAATGCATGGTAATGATGTAAGTATATATGTAGCGGCAAAGTCTACTATAATTATTATAATTTTATTAAGGACATCTTTTTTTTATTCATACAGGTAGTTGTTAGCTTATAAATAAAACACATAAGTTCTGTAATCGGTGTAATTGTTCAATAAACTAAATTCAACAAAACCAAGTAAAAGATAATCTTGAATTTGAAGTTTTTTTCTTTCTTGTCTTCTATATTAGTAATAAAAGTAGTCTAGTTAACTTTGGTAATCAGTATTTAGCCATTTTTTTTTATAAAATATATATAAAAGAGAACTCACAAGTAATAACAATTATGTAAAAATCTTAAGGTAATTAGTAACATTTATTTTTAATTAATATTTCTTATTTCTAATTCTTCACAGTCTTAATGTCTTAGGCTATCGAGAATTATTTTCGAATATAACTTTGATTTTAACTTTTTTATTCTATTTCTTATATATTTTTTATTATTAGTAACTGTATATCAAAATAAACGTTGATTGCCAATCAGCGTTTATTTTAATATATTTGTCACTATAACTCAAATGTTATACAATCCAAATTAAAAAAAATCTTAGTTCTAATTCTGAAAAGTCTTAATCTCTTTGGTAATCAACAGTTATTTTAATTTAACAAACAGGATAATGATTGTCAATTTAGTGTAAACAAAATTTTCATATAATTCTTCTACTAAATTATAATTGTTAATGGTACTTTACGTAAGCTAAGCTAATTATTAATTTCGATTAAACTGGAAACAAAACTACTTTTCGAATAAATCATTATTGGTTTTCAGCTTTTATTATTACGATCTTTTTTGAAGATAAAAATCGTATATTTGAAGGGTCAGCTACTGTCACTATTTTTGATGCTGACGGTTTTGATGATACGTTGGTGATATTTTTACATAAGCTACCTTTTGTAATATAAAATAGCTAGTGTAATATAAAGTCATTCATAGAAAGAATTTTTAACTGACCCTCGCGAGTTGGTTTGTTGGAGAGACGATTTTCTATTTTCTTATTGTATGGTAAGTTCGTGTTAAAAATTTAAGTTAATTAGATAACAAAATCAATTATTCTTTGTCATGGTAATTTGATGTATACAAATGAATCCCAGATTTCAAATTTCTTTAAATTGTTCAGTATTATATTCCCACTATTTATAACAATGTCATATAAAATTAACAATTCTTCTTTTTCACGAATTTCTGTCATGTATACAAGACAGTTATATTGAAAGCATACATTTTCAATAAAACTGGTATGTAATTTTATATTAGACGAATCCTCACAAAGAGCTTTGCAGAATGGACCTTGCTGTGTTGCAAATATTGTGTTGTAATTCTCTAAAATACTTAAAAAATATACTGGTTCAATGTAATACACATTGAAGTCAATATGCAGTATGTAATATTGAAGTTTCATTTTTAAAAACAGCAATTCCTGAAATAAATAAAAGCTAATCACCATCTGTTTCATACCCCTTTATTTAAATTTTCAAAATGGTCTGAATATAAAGAACTAAATAAATACAGCTCAATTATGACCTAGATTAATAATAAAAGAAAAAGAAAATTAAAAAAAAATCTTTAAAATTGCGTAAAGCACTTAAAGCCAAATACACAGCTATCTACATTTTAAAATCTGAATTTCATCATTGCCATTTACATGATATCATTACCATAAACGGAAATAAAATGGCAATGACTATGATGGTAATGACGAATCTAGTATTTTGTTTTATATAAACAAAATACTAGATTCGTCATTACTTATGAATTCATAGGCAGGGTACCAAATTGCGATCGCCATTTTGAGAAATTATCTATTGAACAACAAAAAGTTTCAATGCTTATAATTACTTCATTTACAATTACCATGAAATCTTACTTACCGGTAATGATGGAAAAACGTGACAAACAACTTCTGGATACTTTATTGTTTAATTTAAAGGTATGTATCGTGACTCGTGCCGTGACTGCGCTCTGTTCCGCTTCGTGTAAGTGACTGAGGAGCGGTGCGAGCGGGGATGAGCGAGATACAACGCGTAGATTTTTCGAAAAAGTGAATTTGATGTTATTGAAATGGTGTTGACGAATTTTGGTAACAAATGTTTGAAATTATGTTATGGCTGTTATTTCGTTCTAAATTCTAAACATCATTTATTATGTAGAACTTTGTACAATATGGTATACAACAAGTTTAAAGAAATCGGGTTTCCTTTTGATTATAACGTAAAAAATATTTTTTATTCTTCTGTGTCCACACAATTTCTGGAGATGGTTTTGACGTTTAACCCGGTTTTTTATGAATTAATAAAATAATGTTTAGAATATAGGCTTTTGAATTACGTTACCTTGCGTACAATTGTGCTTAAAACTACATTAAAACAAAACAATAACTAAACAAGAAGACAAAAAAAAGTTGTTAACTAGAAATGCATATTTTATATGTTTCGCGAAATCACCCTTGTGAGGATGTTTGTTTACTCAATCACGCAAAATCTACTGGACGGATTTCGATGAAATTTGGTACAGAGGTAGATAATGACCTGGAATAGCACATAGGCTACTTTTTATCCCGAGAAAAAGCACTGTTCCCGTGGGAAATTCACGCAGGCGAAGCCGCGGGCAAAAGCTAGTATTATATATTTGGAACGCATTTTGCGGCGTCTCCGAAATAAGAAGTGTGATATGTTCCTATTTTTGTGGATTGTGATCTGGTACTGTCGCATGTAGGATTAATTTCATAATATACTTAGGCTAGTTAATCAGTTTGTATAGTCATTTTGTTTGTAAAGTTATAAATGTACACACTATCATATATCCATAGTTAATATTGTATAATCATATCCCACATTTGTTATGTATACGAAATAATCTTATTGTTAATAAAATATAAACCTTATGTTCAATACATGTAAGCGCACAATAGCGCCACACGGTAATAACCGTTAAATGTCGAATGAGACAAAATATGTACCTTTCACTCCAAAATATGTTATGTAAAAGCTTAATATCGCACATATGTAAAATTATAATGTTATGTGAAAATTATTAACCAATTATATGACTACATTTCTCTTCTGCTCGACCATAGTTGTACGTAGTGAGACATACAATTAAATTATATAAAACGGGAGTTTATGTTCCCAGTCAGTTATCTCCTCCAAGTTACCAAGAAGTCTCCACTATGGTCCAGCACGCAGCCAGATGCTAGTCTTTGAAGCTCATCAAGTATTGATGACGACCTCCGTGGCCTAACGGTTATCACGCCAGACTGCCACACCGGAGGTCCCGGGTTCGATCCCCGGTCAGGTCAAGATGGAAAATGATCTTTTTCAGATTGGCCTGGGTCTTGGATGTTTATCTATATATGTATTTGTCATAAAATATAGTATCGTTGAGTTAGTATCCCATAACACAAGTCCCGAACTTACTTTGGGGCTAACTCAATCTGTGTGATTTGTCCGTATATATTTATTATTTATTTATTTATTATTTTATTCCAATACCACCAGCGCCTTACTCAGTCAGATCGGCAAAGTATCTCAAGTAACAGTCCACACCTCATAGGTACTCTTTTTTGGAATTGAAATATACTACTTTTGTGAATTGCGATCTTATCGTCTTTTGTAACTCACGATTCAGTCCAGTCCATTCGGCCCATTCAGTCCAGCCCAATCAGTCCATGTGGTTGCGATCTATATACCTAGGTAGGTAGGTACCTACCTACGTAATCATCTTTTTGTGGCTCATAATTCAGTCCAGTCCATTCGGCCCATTCAGTCCAGCCCAATCAGTCCATTCGGTCCAGTCCATTCAGTTGGCTGAGTGGTAGGGCGCCGGTACATATAGCCTGTGAGCCCTGACGGTTCTTGACGGTTCCTGGGTAACCGTTAATGGAACGTGACACTGACTAAGTATACGTTATATTCAACTAGCTTTTGCCCGCGGCTTCGCCCGCGTGAACTTCCCACGGGAACAGTGCTTTTTTCCGAGATGAAAGGTACCTCATATCCTCCTCCGTACTTCTAACTATGTGTATGCGAAATTTCATTAAGATTGGTACAGTAGATAAAGCGTGAAGAGGTAACAAACAAATAAACAAACAAGGTCACTTTCACATTTATAATATTAGTTAGGATAACCATAACATGAATACTGATATCAGACCCTAATATAACCTCTAAAATGTAGTCTAAAATACTTTTCTATGCATAGTTATACACATACACAACATCTTATAGGTAAAAGAACCAAACAGACCAAAACATTATTCAAAAATTCTACTTTTAACCGACTTAAATAAAAGGAGATTCTCAGTTTGACCTGAATAACGTATGTATGTTTGTCCTCGATATCTAGCGTTTGGCTGTACCGATTTTGATACGGTTTTTAGAAATGCATTTTTATTCAATGCAATAGAATGATGTATTTATATGTCGACTAACATTTACCCGCGGCTTTGCCCGAGAAAATTGTACACTAAAGCTTTCCTTTATTATGACATGACCCACCCAGTCCATTAGTTAGTATAAACCGCATAAACATCTGTTCTGTAGTTTTTGAGTTTATCGTGAGCAGACAAATCACTATTTTGTAAGTACCTACCAAAAAAGACAAAATATCAAAATATCGATGTTTTGTTTTCGTGTTTGCTTACATCCCTAATAGTAAAAACATCGGCTTTCTACAAAGGAACGCAGACTGTCGCAGACTTAAGGGAGCGCGTTTTGGAATTTTTCTGATTTATTTTGAAGCCTTTTTTTAAATCACTCTGGCACGCGTGCAAAGCTAAAACTACTACCTACTAGCGGCCCACCATGGTTTCGCATAGAACATTGTTTTTTTTAAATATATGTTTATTGTATGTTATTTACGTTTGTACGCCTGTTCAGAGACTTATACTGTTACAAATTACATGCAATAAAAAGCAAATATTACACATAATAAATACTTGTAACGATAGGCATGTTTGTTCATTTTGATAAGGACTAATAAATAGATGTTAATATCGCCAGTGTGTTTTTAACTTGTGATATTAACAAAAATTTACTAACGAATTTAATTATTATTAAAACATAAATTTATTTTTGTGGTCTAAATATACAAGCTAGATATATACTATCGCAGACTTTTTTGTCGACCTATTAAAGATACACTAACCCCCCATATATTATTTTGTTATATCTCAAAGGGTCTCAATCTCAAAAGTTAGACAGCGATTTCGATAAAATCTGCCAGGCGGCTAAATTTTTTTCGACTTACTCAACAATGATCGTTATATTTCAACTGATATGTATAAAACCTAAACAACATTATACACTTAATTCGTTTAAAAGGCTAAACCTTCCACATGAATTGCTCTATCCATTAGTGAAAACCACATGAAAATCCGTTCAGTATTATTTGACAGACAGACAACTAAACGCCGCATATGACATGTGTTATACTTATGATACTTTTAATAAATTTTAAAATTTTTGACTCCTTTTTATTTTAATAAAAAAAACTATTTAGAACATAAAGTTTCAAACGGTGTTAAATTGTGTGAAATTGTGTTCAAAATTGTCTCACGTAAATAAAATAATAAACCAAACAATACGATGAAATAAAATATTAGGTAACCATGGATTACATCCCCTTAAGCTAGCAGCAGACGACGTTAGCCGCTGCGACCTGCGGCCTCCGTTAACTATACCGAGACTTAGGGGTGTAGTAAAACATCGATGTTTATTATTAGTTATACCGAAGCTTTTATTTTATTTTTTGGTAGGTAAAATTTGTTTTTGTGGTAGTTTCAAGGGGTGTATTTCCATCAATCTAGAAACCTTAGAAAATCTATAAAATATACTTTAAATACTTTACTATACAAAGATAAACGTATACAAAACATCTTATAAAAAACCAAAAACATTATTAAAAATGCTACTTTTAACCGACTTCAAAAAAAGGAGGTTCTCAGTTTGACCTGGATTTTTGTATGTATGTTTGTTCGCGATTATCTGGCGTTTGGCTGTACCGATTTTGATGCGGTTTTTAGAAAATCATTTTAATGCAACGCAATAGAATTATATTTATATATCGACTAGCTTATACCCACGGCTTTGCCCGACAAAATTGTACACCAAAGCTTTCCTTTATTATGACATGACCCACCCAGTCCATTAGTATAAACCGCATAAACATCTGTTCAGTAGTTTTTGAGTTTATCGCGAGCAGACAGACGGGTTGTCCCTAGTTTGTAAGTACCTGCCAAGAAAGACAAAATATCGATATATCGATGTTTTGTTTTCGTGTTTGCATACATCCCTAAGCCGGCGTCTATCAAGGCGCTGCAAGGTGCTGCAAGGTGCCGCCGGTCGCAGCGACCAGCTACACTCGACAGCACCCTGCAGCACTTTGATTAACGCCGCTATAAGTTGAACTGTTAACATGTTGGATGTACTCTTTCTTCATATGCACTAAATGCTGTGCTAAAAAGAGACAGATATATCACACACATTATCACTACAACTCAGTGTAGTCTCGTGCTGCAGACTCTTGCGGCTTAAAGGCGGTCTCGTGATAATCGGTGTGCTGTCGTGTGCTGTTAACTCTAACTAAAGTCGACGTATTCGCCAGACCCTACCTTTACCTACTGCGCACGTTGGAAATCGTATCGTATTCGGTTCTCCATCGTTTTGGATCGTTGTTTATAAACTGCCGTCAATAGGATAATTGCAGTAAGTATGCTCTAGACGATTTCGAGAAAAACGCGGTTAAAGTTTTGTTACGAAAATCTTCAATTACTCCTATGTTTGTTATCACATCATGATGGTTGATACCTTAAATGAAAGAGAATCTCATCACCTATCTATTTCTTACCTTGGAAATCAATACCAGGTAATTGCAAGAAAAATAGAGATATTACTTTTGTTATACTAAGTATCTCCTAGAAGCCTGAATAAGGAACACTCAGCATATACACAGGAAGTGTGTTCTTTACTGTATGTATATGAGCTAAGTTACCATACAAGGTTATGATTACCACCTATTTAAAGTTTATATTTTATCAGGGTTATCAGGCCGGTAATAAATAAATAAATTAAAATATAAAACGAGATCGTGTTTAAGATATTCTGACTGATTAACTGTTGATGAAACCCTTTTATTATTAAATGATGAATTGGGTTTTGACGCAGAATGTCACTTTCGCAAAATGGGCTTAGTAGTTGATTCGCACGAAATTCATTCGCCCGAACGTGCGAAATGTCCACTTTCAATAATAATATTTTTTTAGTAGGCGTTTCGCACGGATGAATTTTAATCGCGTGCGAACCGACCCTCTCAAAAATTAGTAGTAAGCCTTTCGCACATACCCATTTTTTATGGAAAAGTTTTAACAAAAAGTTACATTCGCGCACAAAATTATTTCGTTTAGAAATATTAATTCTTACTTCTAATAAAGGTAAGAAATAAAATGCTTCTTTTTATAAAAAGTTATATTGTACTTACACATTACAGTTTGGATAACTAAAAACATAACTACAACTAAAATCACAATTAGAAATCACAGTTATAACAATTTGTAATCAAATAGAATGGCATCTTTATAATTATGTAACAAGTTATTCTTTTAATTTAAATTTTACCTTATATCAACATATTTCTTATAGGTATATACTTTGTTTATCAACTAACTCACGTAACGTGGCGTAAACTAACTTTGCCGATGTCTCGTTTGCCGCTAGGTAGCAGACCTACCTACTTGTAAAAAAAAGACACCATGAATTTATTTCTTTCCCTCATTCGTGATGTTCACGTTTTGATATTAATTATTGACCTTATATTTATGTGAGTGCCATGAAAATGTGGCATATTTTAATATTAATATTATAATATTTTGTACACAACTGTACCTTGATTTTTTTATTCGCACATTTCGTTAAGTGGGCGAATCGCATACTACTAGTTCTTGAAGAGGTCGGTTCGCACGCGATTAAAATTCATCCGTGCGAAACGCCTACTAAAAAAATATTATTATTGAAAGTGGACGTTTCGCACGTTCGGGCGAATGAATTCCGTGCGAATCAACTACTAAGCCGCAAAATGTCATCGTGAAAAATTTGGTCACTTTAGCATAATGTGACTTCCTCAAAAATGTCATATTAACATAATGTCACTTTCGCAAAAATGCCACTAATATTATCATAACTTACTACCTACATACTGTCTATTTTAATAATCATTGTTTTTATTATGTTAATATTATAATAATAACACATAATATTAAGATGATTGTTTTTTTTTAAAGAGGTGGTGGTATTTAAAGCGAATTCTTAAGTAATGCAAATATTGATGTGTATTTCATGTGAATTGAAAAATATTAATATTATTATTATATTGTATCTAATAAATTTTTATTTTTAGTACTTTCATATAAAATACATAACGATATCAAGACATCATTATTATTAAAATAATAGACAGTATGTAGTAATTTATGATAATATTATATTAGTTATGCAAATAAATGATTATGATTAAACTATTATTAAAGATGTTGATGATTTTTATATAATTTTTTTATGAATTACTGACCCGATTTCGTCGTGTTAGTATTAGGGATATCTCACATAATTTGGTGCGAAATCAACGCTTGAATGACATTCTGCGAAAGTGACATTTTTGCCAAAGTGACATTATGCTAAAGTGACATTTTTGAGAAAGTGACATTGTGCGAAAGTGACATTGTGGTACAGTTTTTTCACAATGACATTTTGCGAAAATGACATTTCAAAAATTCAAAAAAAATTCAAAAATTCA